>JASIRB010004043.1:0-174235 GCA_030323885.1 Branchipolynoe longqiensis
GCGGGGGAGGGTCTCTTCCTCTCCTCGCATCAAACGTAATGCTTTGCATTACGACCGATGCGCGAAAAGGAAGAAAGCAAGGCGGGGGTGGAAAGAAAGGCGTTTTATTGACGCCTCAACAACAGAGTATACAGAGGAAGAGAAATAAAAGGCTCATGAGGAACAATGGAATGATAGGGCTCAGGAGGAGCAAGAATAACGGGCTCATGAGGAGCAATGCAGTGATAGGGCTCATGAGGAGCAACAATAGGAATGTACAGGGGAAAAATAGGAATGTTCAGGCAGAGTTAATGTTGTATATGATGAGTGTCAATGTCTGTGGATGTTCAGTGAGGGGGTGCCGAGGCGGGGCACGTAAGGGTGGACCGCCTCGGAGGTCCAGGTGCCCTGAGGTTCCCTGGGTGGGGGGGGAGTGTCCGGGGCCTACGTCGACAAGGGGCGGGCGGCCAAAGATAGAGGAGGCCCGCTCCTTGGAGAGATCCGGTGAGGAGGTCCAGCGAGGGTTGAGCAGGAGGGCAGCGACGTCCTCAGGGCTGGGTGGGGTGGGGGTTGGGGTCGGGTCGGGCGGGTTGAGGAATGCGGTGTCGTGAAGGTCGGCGGCTGTGCCATCGGAGGAGGGTTCCTCGTGAGGCTGGGCTGGGCTGTGGTCTGAGGGTTCCTCGTGAGGCTGGGCTGGGCTGTGGTCTGAGGTGTGAGGTCCGAGGTGATGATCCCCGGCTCTGACTGGGCGGCGCTTCGATCGGTGGTCGCTGGGGGGTTGTCGGTGGTCGTGACGGTCGGCGGCGGTGTTGTCTGGGGAGGGTCCGTCCTGAGGATGGGCGGCGTCTGGGGAGGGTTCCTCGTGAGGCTGGTTTGTGCCTGAGGCGTGAGGTGCGAGGTGATGATCCCCGGCTCTGTCTGGGCGGCGTTTCGATCGGTGGTCGCTGGGAGGTTGTCGGTGGTGGTCAAGGGGTTGTCGGCATGGAGGTGAGGCGCCGGAGATGGCCCCCCGGGCCGGCCGGGGCGAGGCCGGCGGATCAAAAATCCGCCGATGGGTCTGTGCTCCCCGGGGCGGTGCTTGAGGTGGCGGCGGGGGGTGCGCTCCCCCGGCGAGGTGTGCCCGAGGTGACGGGATGGGCGGTGTGCTGTGCGCCGTCCGACGCCGAGGGGCCGTGATCTGTAGGATGGCGGCCTCGGCGCCCGAGGGCTGGTCCCGAGGCGCCGGGGGGGGACCCGGGGCCAAGCTCGGCGAGGCGCCTCCCGGCGTGCCCGAGGAGGGGGCCGGCGTGGCCGCGGCGGTCGTCCGGGCTCCCTTCCGCGGTGCTTGAGGCGGCGGGGGAGGGCGCGCCCCCCCGGGGACGCGTGCCCGAGGTGCTGGGATGGGCGGTGTGCCGTACGCCGTCCGCCGCCTCGGGGTGGGCGGTGGCGTCCCCTCGGGCGCGGCGGTGAGACGGCTGCCGTGTTCTTGCTGGGGGTGCACCGCCCCCGGCAGAGTCGCTTGAGGCGGCGGCGGGGGGCAGGCCCCGCCTGCGGCGCGCGCCCGAGGTGCTGGGGCGGTCGGCGAGGTGTAGGCGGTCGGCGTGGTGCAGGCGGCTTGCCCTCGGGCTCTCCCCGATTCGAGGGCGTCCAGGCGGGCGTAGAGGCGGGCGGTGGTGACACGCTGGAGGGCCTCAAGGTCGAGGAGAGCCTTGAGAATCGGACTTGTCTCGGTGCCCGAGGTGGGGCCCGAGGGTGCCGACGGAGACGCCGGGGCCGAGGAGGGTGACGCGCCTCCCGGCGCGCCCGAGGAGGGTCCCGGCGTGGCCAGGGCGGTCGCCCGGGAGCTCTGGCGGCCCGTGCCCTTTCCGTGTCTGGGCATCCTGGGGCGGTCCGAGGGGATGCAGCGGTCCGAGGTGAAGAATGCCAAACAGGAAAAAGGGAAGAGAGCTGGAATGCGGCAGGGTGAGGTGAGAGCGCAGCGCGACAGCCCAGGGCGGGGGAGGGTCTCTTCCTCTCCTCGCATCAAACGTAATCCTTCGCATTATGACCAAACAAGCATACTTTGTTTGTGAGAGTCTTTAAAGTTTAAATGAGTAATGATAGAGCAGTAAGTTTCCAGGGACTACTCTTCTTGTCATTCATACAATTGACCCCAACCTCCTCTTCTTCTTCTTCTTCTTCTTCTTCTCAAGTCAGCTTAACCGAGTTCCACTTTTATGAAAGTCAACACCACTTCTTCCGGTAAATAAATGGTTGGCGCTAGTCACGTGACGACGCAGCTGGGCATCTTTATACCATATTGATTCTGCTTCTGGTGGGTGCGTGAGTGAGTTAGTGTGTCAGTGTGTGTGTGAGTGTGTGTGAGAGTGTATGTGTATGTGTGTTAGTGTCTGTGTGAGTGTGTGTGAGTGTGTGTGAGTATGTGTGAGCATGTGTGAGCGTGCGAGTGCGTGTGAGTGTGTGGTAGCGTGTGTGCATGAGTGTGTGTGTGAACATGTGTGGGTCTGTGAGTGGGTGGTAGCGTGTGGTAGCATGTGTGCGTGTGTGGATGGGTGTGAGCGTGTGAGTGTGTGAGCGTGTGAGCGTGTAAGCGTGTGTGAATGTAAGTGTGTGACCGTAAGTGGTGAGTGAGTGTGTGTGTGAGTGTTTGTGACTATGAGCGTGTGTAACTGTGAATTTGTATGTGTGTGTGAGTGTGTATGAGTGTGTGAGTGTGAATGTTGAGTAAGTGTGTATATGTGTATGAGTGTGTGTAGGTGTGTGGGTGCCTGGGTGTGGGTTTGGGTGTGTGGGTTTACATCGACAGATACCCGAGTGTGGGACAAATGAAACGGGAGCGTTAGTGTTACAGTTAGGCAAGCAGGTGTGGTGTGCGGCTTACCCCCACCCCACACCCCCACACCACACCACACCACACCACACGCCAATCCCCCGCGAAATCCACTCCCAACGCGCATCCACCCACCCACCCACCCACTTCCGGTCCCATCACCATTGTCCACGCTAGTCGGGTGTCAGAGGGGCAATGTGATCCTGTCCACATTGATTGTTGAAGGTGGACACGGGGTGCCCGTTTCCGCACCAGAATAATGTCGTCTGCAGTGACGAGCAAATCCGCTCATAGCTAACTAAACACAATGGGCTGGCATGCTAACACCACCATCATGTGCAGTGGGGACGAAGAGAAGTGAATGGCAATAAGGGCAAGGTTAAAGTTGCATGGTCGGATGAAATATATATTTTTCAAAGCCAAAACACTTATCTACATTTGATGCTATATATCCAACTTAAATATTGGTGCATTAACTAGTGATTTGGGACAGCATACATATAATAATCAGTGAATTTACTGCCTTGTCCCCTTGGACACTTACTTTGGGAAGGTCATAAGGCAGGGATGCCTCAAACGAATTAGGTCAATCTCGTGACCTGATTAGTTGTGCCTTCATTCCCAGTATTATATATGGCTTTAGTCGGGTTCCAGGATATAAATCATTTATACCCCTGTCACACTACGACGTAACGAGCCAACGTGAGCCTAACGTGGTCATTTTTCGTCATTACGTTGGGTTACGTCATGATGACGTCAGAATGCCGTTAGAATGATGTCGAGCTATGTCACATTACGTCGTGTTACGTCGAGTTACGTCAAGGTTTTGGACATGTTCAAAACTTTCGACGTAGCTCGAACGTAAGGGTTTACGTTCGCCGTACATTCTGTTCACGTTCAGTGAACGTCAATGACGTTAAACAGACATTATTCCAACGCTGCTCACTACGTTCAACTACGTTCCACTACGGTGACCCACATTAAACTGAGTGCAAATGGCTACGTGGCGTAATGGGAACGTCAGGAGAACGTCAGGAGAACGTGCATTTAACGTACGTTCAACGTCTCATGACGTAGCTAACGTCACGTAACGTTCTTCTGGCGATGGAATAACGTTCATAACGTTCCGTGAGTGTAGTGACATTGTCCTCTCTCGTTGAATGACGGTATCACTACGCTTTACCGACGTTATGCTCTCATCCACTACGCTGCATCCACGTTCAACTTGTGCCCAAATTTGCATACTACGCCTAGAAGTTCAACGTTCTTCACGTTCTCCCTACGCTGACGTCATTACGTCGTAGTGTGACAGGGCTATTAGATGGAAGTCTGAAGTCACCCCCACCCAACCACCCACAGCTGGGTCAGTTGTGTACCCACTCCCCCCCCCCCCCACACAAACACTGACACCACCTTCTAGCCTCCCTCCCATACACACACCCGTCCCACACCATTAACTGCTGCCCCAACACGCACACAATCACCTGGCACTGTGTGAGAGGGGGGGGGGAGGAGGGGCAGATGCCCCTTACTAGCTGGATGAACCTACCTTCGGAGGAAAATATTAGGGGACCAGACTACCTACACATTACTGGGTCAACTCACATCACATGACCATCGCGAGATGGCAATCTGGGGCACAGCTACAGGACTTTTGGCAAGCTTGCCGAAAGTATTTTCAGTTCTTTCAGTTCAAATTGCTCTAAAACTAGCCATTTTCCATCAAAGTTACTCCAGAATATTGAATATGAGAAGATAATTGTCAACCTGATATATTCATCTAAAACATAATGGGAAAATTCAAAAGCCATCGGACTATGCAACTTTAATAACGAAGGGCCCTCGCTCTCACTGATATCTACTCCCGTCAGAATAAGGTGTTAAGAAATATGTGCGCCCGGGAGGCAACGGTTGAGAAAGTGGCGACTGCGGGTTCCCTCGGCCGCCCGCCGTGACACGTACGCTGCTCGATCTGCAGGGCTGAAGCGATGCTATATAAAGGATAAGGTAAGACCTCTCTAAATCGACCGACCTTGGGACCGAATTTAAGCGGTCCATTTAAGGAGGTGGTCGGTTTAGGGAGTTAGAATAAGGTTATAATGGTATTGTTGGGACCCACATGAAGCGATCGATATAGGGGAGTGGTCGATCTGTATATTTCTTTGTTGGAGTTTCATGTCTTGGCAACATTGAAGGCCATATCAGGATGCGCACTGACTTGTGATAGTGCGCACTCTTGTCGACTCTACAGTGCTCCCCCACTGGGAGACCAGGGCATGACCTTATATCCCACTCAGTCACATTATCCTCGCACTGGGGTAGCCAGTCCTTGCCATATCCTAATAATGCCAAGCACCAAGCTAAGAAGTGACACATATAAATGTTTAGCGGGAAACTCATATACATATATACACCGGACGTGATAGTGGAATCGAATCGAATCTAGGTGGGTATTTCAGAGTTTTTAAATATTATTTTATATCCGATTATGCGATTTGTAGAACCCCTCTCAACCAAACGTAAATACACGTTGTCATGACAACTAGTATCACCAAAGACACTGAGATATATATCCATTATCAGTTAAAAGTGCATGAATGTAATAGCAATATTTTATTATCTTAAGATTGTTCTTATAATTAAATAGTGTAAACGGCTGAAGTTAAGCATGACTCACAGACCAGTGCCTCGGCGCTGAAAAAGAAAATCTGCATTCAGCTGAATAAAATTGCTTACCAGCAAAAAAATACCAGCCGGTGGAAACACCACATCACGTTACCTCTTTCGCTTCGACTGACTAATTTGCAGCACCGTTCCTTTGGAATATCCCTTTTTTGTATACATATGCCGCCTCCTCCTCCTCCACCCACGCTTGGACTAATTCATAAGTAAGTGAATGGGAGTGGGTGTGGGGTGGGGGAGGGGGTAGGAGTGGGAGGTGGGGTGGGGGTGAGGGGGTACCTGTTCTAGTCGTCTACTCCAACTGTCAGACCTAATCACTTGTAAGTGAAAGTGAATATTGGAGACGCGTGCTTCCAGAGCTGGATCAACAGAAGCGGGGATGTGGGGAGGGGTAGTTGGGGGGTGTAGGGTGGAGGAGGAGTGGGGGGGGGGTAGTGGGGGAGGTGTAGTAGGGAGGGGGGGTAGTTGGGAGGGGCGCCTGAAGGGAATCCGGGAAATCCGGGAAATCCAAAACACAAACCCTCAATCAGCTTTTTCTTTTTGAATATTTGGGAACGTAAAGGATTCAAATGTCGTGAATAAATAATATTTTGTGGTTATTCTGATTTTTTATTTTACCCCCCCCCCTCCACCCTCGTGTCATGTTTATTAATTTTTGTCGAATTCCTCCTCCCCAATTCAAAAAGGAAAGAAAAAGAAAAAGCTAGCTAATTTATCTGCCACGACCCAACACTTACTTGATTAAGCCAAAGGAGGACAATGACTATACATAGGGGTTAACTATGGCAGGTAAGTGCACTAAAAACATTCACTAATATCGTGATATATCACAGTAGCGTAATGTGATAATAACATGGTGCAATGACATGACACCTAGCGCAATATCATGGTAATCGGAGGCACTCGCCTTTGCATCCCGGAACCTAAGTGGCTTCCTGTTATATATCATCATGCTGTCGGTCGCGATGCGACAAAGACTGCTTTCATTACTTGACTGCCGCTCTCCTATTTCATGAAAGCTGCCTGCAAAAGCGTTGAAGTGCTGCTGGCTTTTGCAAGTTACCAGCGGCACTCTCTCGGGGAGCAAATAGAGGTTTCACACTGGCAAGAACATGTCAAGACAGGCGCAAAACTATGTGTCCCTGCAGTGGCTGGTCGGGAGATGTTGGGAGTTCCATACATCAACGGCCCTTAATGCTGCCACAGTGACATGGTTTTCTGTTTAGGGTTTGTCCCTTGCCTTTGGTTCTGTCAAGAACCTGTACCACAAGGCAGTGGTTTACAACTCTGCAGGGCAGGGGCATCAAACACCCTGAGGTATTGCTATACCTGCAATACCTGCATACCTGTTATATATAGATCATATATATATATGTATATATATATATATGTATATATGTATATATTCATATATTATAATATATATGTACAGTAAAACCTCTCTGAATCGACTGACCTTGAGGCCGATTTGAAATGGTCCATTTAGGGAGATGGTCGGTTTAGGGAGTTAGAATATGGTTACAATGGGACCCAAATGAAGCGATCGTTATAGAGGAGTGGTAGATCTGTGGAGGTGGTCGGTTAGGGAGGTTTTATTGTATATGATATATATGTATGTATTAGTGTATATATACCCCCAATCCCCCAACCCTGACCGGATGCGGTGGCCGAATGGGAAGACCGCAGGAGGGAGATCGGGAGTTCAATTTCCGGCCGAGTCAAACAAATGACTTACAAAATTGATATGCTTCCTAGCTTGACAATCGGCATTAATAGGAGAGGGCAAGGACTGGTCTGCTCAGTGTCAGCATAATGCAACTGAGTGGGATATTGGGTCATGGTGCTGGTGGCCTGATTTCCTAGTGGGGCAGCTTTATAAAGTTGCCATGACTGTGCCCTGTGACAAGTCGGTATCCATCCTGATATGACCTTAGATGTTGCGAGGATGTAAAACTCCAACCTAAGCCAACCCTGACTGATTGGTCATATATATATATATATACATATATATCATCATCATCATGCTGTCAGTCGCGATGCAACAAAGACTGCTTTCATTACTTGACTGCCGCTCTCCATTTAGCTCTCTACTGTGAGAGTTGCGTCCATGAGTCGGTCTTAATGTCTCTCAGCTTCAGGTTTCTCTTGATGGTATCCTTAAGCGGAGACGAGGGCGCCCTCTCTTTCTGTAACCAGAAGACAGTTGAGAATATAGGATCTGCTTTGGTAGCCTGTCTGATGACATCCTTATGAGGTGTCCAGTACATTTCATGAAAGCTGCCTGCAAAAGTGTTGAAGTGCTGCTGGCTTTTGCAAGTTACCAGCGGCACTCTCTCAGGGAGCAAATAGAGGTTTCACACTGGCAAGAACATGTCAAGACATGCGCAAAACTATTTGTCCCTGCAGTGGATGTTGGGAGTTCCATACATCAACCACCCTTAATGCTGCCACAGTGACATGGATTTCTATTTAGTGTTTGCTCCCTTAGCCTTCGGTTCTGTCAAGAACCTGTACCACAAGGCAGTGGTTTACAACTCTGCAGGGCAGGGGCATCAAACTCCCTGAGGTATTGCTATACAGCGAAAAAATACCAGCCGGTGGACATACTACATCACGTTACCTCTTTCGCTTCGACTGAGTAGTGTGCAGCACCGTTCCTTTGGAAGGTCCCTTTTTTGTATAGATATGCCGCCTCCTCCTCCTCCACCCATGCTTGGAATAATTCACTATATGTACTATATAATTTATTATGTGAATATACATAACAGCAGCCCCTTACTCTAACCACCTTCACCTCCATGTTAGTCACTGTGGAGTTGACATTCTCTCCTCCCCGCCTCCTCTACACCATGAGCCAACTGTCAGTCTGCTCACTTTCAAAACACACACATATATATACATATAATATATATATTTATATATCGAGGTGAATAACCATTTACGCCGCATCAAATCAGCTTAGATCGGTCTATTGTGCCATGTTCTAAATCTACAGACATTTATTGTATCAACCGGGAAGATCACCTAAATTACCAAATGGAATGCCGATACAGATAACATTGTTATCTGAAGGAAAGCTTCAATCTCGCGAAATTGGTGCCGGGGATTTCATTCAGATGGGAGGATTGAAGGCAGGATTGTGAGAGGAGGGGTGGGGGAGAGATGCTCGTGTGAGGGATGGTGTGGTGGGGGGGGGGGAGGGGAGGTGGGAGATTGGGGTAGGGGGGGGGGATGGAGGCGGATGCTGGAGGTCTAGAAAAGTTTAAATAAAGGTTGCTGGGGATCCCAAGTGTAATGTGTATTATTTTTTAAGTCAATAGATCGAAGCGGCTGACCCGGAGACCGGAGCCCTGAGCCCGGAGCCCGGAGCCCGGAGCCCGGAGCCCTGAGCCCGGAGCCCGGAGCCCGGAGCCCGGAGCCTGGAGTCCGCCCTCCGACTGCGGCCCTTCTTGGGTGCATAACAGTTGTTAGAGAGGTGAGCCAAACAACGCAAGTCAATAAAGCACCATATAGGAACAACGGTTGGTTGGTTGTTGGAGTTTGACATCCTGGCAACATCTACGGTCATATCAGAATGGGTACCGACTTGTGACATTGCACACTCATGGCAACTTTATAGTGCTGCCCCACTTGGAAATCAGGCCGCCAACACCATGTCCCCATATCCCACTCAGTCACATTATCCTGACATTGAGCTACCACTTGTTCCTATTAAAGTCGAGCACCAGGGTAGGAAGCGACAAGCATCAATTTTCTAAGTCATTGGTTTGACTTGACCAGGGTTCGAACCTGTGGGTTCGAATCTCACGATCTACCAGAACGGGAGACGGACGCTCAACTCATTTGGCCATCCTGTCTGGTCGGCTTTCCGTGTGGAATGTCGAGAGTTTGAAACTTGGCCGAATAAAACCGATGGCTTATATTATAAAGTTGATACTTGTCGCTACATAGCTTGGCGATCGGCAATACTAGGAGAGGGCAAGAAGTGGTTAGCTGACTATCAGGATAATGATACATAGGTTAATCCCTATAGCTGAGTCATGCACCTACATAGGTTAATCCCTATATTTAATAAGTACAAATTCACACTACATCGCTTAACATTTAGCTAATACACTTAATATTGCATTTACATAAAGGACCACTCTAATAATTTTATCTTTTTAAATACGTAAAAAAAACACCTCAATATACATACACAGCATATGATTTAACCACCAGTGTACATTACTGCACACTCTATCTTGATGCATATATCTTGCACTATGTTGAATACCTATGCTGTACACTATGCAGCATAAGCTCTGCCCCCATTTTCTTTTTATGTTCAGAATGGGTTGTGCTGCACACAATGCAACACATTCCATTTCCACTATGTACAGATCAAATGCGATCACTCCAACGGCTGGAAGACCAGTGCCCCGGAGCTGACAAAATATGTATTCAGATATTTAAAAACAAATATCATCGGGTTATGCAGCTTTAACAAGCCTAATCTCAGCTAGCAATAGTAAACAAGCAATAGCCTTACTCTGAAAGATGGAGTTGAGTGAGATGGAATGGGGATCTCAATATTCCAAAGCCACATCCTCAGATCCTTACGATAATTACATCACAAGTCTTCTCAGATTGTGTCCATCGTTTTGCTATTTGACTGTACCACTTGTGAAATTCCCGGATCCACCGCAGGCCTCGTGAAATCGCTTTCTCTCTCTACTAATATGTTGGTGTGGAACGGGCCTTCAATCCCATTTTCAAGATAGTTCCCCTTTTTGTTGTTGATGTTGTCTCAGCGCGGTCAACATTTGACTTCCGACCGTCCATTGATCACATAGCTATAAGACAGTCTGTCCCATCTTTTGTTGTTCTTGACCCAACGCCATCAACATTTGATTTGCCACTGTCCATTGATCACGTAGCTATAAGACAGTCCTTCTCCTTTTTTGTTATTGTTGACCTAATGCCATCAACATTTGATTTGCCACCGTCCATTGATCACGTAGCTATAAGACAGTCCTTCTCCTCTTTTGTTATTGTTGACCCAATGCCATCAACATTTGATTTGCAACCATCCATTGATCACGTAGCTATACGACAGTCCTTCTCCTCTTTTGTTATTGTTGACCCAATGCCATCAACATTTGATTTCCAACCGTCCATTGATCACGTAGCTATAAGACAGTCTGTCCCATCTTTTTTTGTTCTTGACCCAACGCCATCAACATTTGATTTGCCACCGTCCATTGAACACGTAGCCAGAAGACAGTCTGTGCAATCTTTTGTTGTTCTTGACCCAACGCCATCAACATTTGATTTGCCACCGTCCATTGATCACGTAGCTATAAGACAGTCCTTCTCCTTTTTTGTTATTGTTGACCTAACACCATCAACATTTGATTTGCCACCGTCCATTGATCACGTAGCTATAAGACAGTCCTTCTCCTCTTTTGTTGTTCTTGACCCAATGCCATCAACATTTGATTTGCAACCGTCCATTGATCACATAGCTATAAGTCAGTCCTTCTCCTCTTTTGTTGTTCTTGACCCAACACCATCAACATTTGATTTGCCACCATCCATTGATCACATAGCTATAAGACAGTCCTTCTCCTTTTTTGTTATTGTTGACCTAACGCCATCAACATTTGATTTGCCACCGTCCATTGATCACGTAGCTATAAGACAGTCCTTCTCCTTTTTTGTTGTTGACCTAACACCATCAACATTTGATTTGCAACCGTCCATTGATCACATAGCTATAAGACAGTCTGTCCCATCATTTGTTGTTCTTGACCCAACGCCATCAACATTTGATTTGCCACCATGTAGCTATAAGACAGTCATTCTCCTCTTTTGTTATTGTTGACCCAATGCCATCAACATTTGATTTGCGACCATCCATTGATCATGTAGCTATAAGACAGTCTTTCCGCTCTTTTATTGTCATTGACCCAATGCCATCAATATTTGATTTTCCACCATCCATTGATCATGTAGCTATAAGACTGTCCTTCCCCTCTTTTATTGTCGTCGACCCAACACCATCAACATTTGATTTGACACCATGTTGTTGTTGTCCCGACATCAAAACTTGGCTTGCCTGCATCCATTGATCACGTGGCTAAAAGACAGTCTCCCTCCCTCGCCCACCGCCTTTCTTTAGAATCCAATTCACGTCGCAGGCAATCAGAAGCTATCGTGGGGAATTGACATTTGGAATAGGCCTTTACGGTCTGCCCATACCACTGCTGCCACATGTGTTTCCACTTCGAGTTAATCCCCGCCAACCCAGAAATGGTCAGGAGGAAGTAATGCATTTTTGGATTCCAGACGGGAGGAAAATGACATAATTTGACGTTCGAAAGAATGGTAGCTTACTAGTTGTTTCTAAATCATTACTCGGATATTTGCTTAAGATGGATATAATATTATGTTTTCTGATGACTTTCCGTTGGAGATGTGCAATTTCTCTCACCATCCTCCTATTTAATTTATTTTTATATTAAACACTGACATTTACTTTCACGCAATTAGAAATACGGCTAAGCTTATAAAAATGGTTCAGGTTATATATATATATATATATATATATATATATATATATATATATATATATCTATCTATATATGAAGAGTTCAGGCGCAAAACCATGTAAACGCCAACCCAAATATGGAGATAATCATTGAAATAAACCTTCAAAACGTGTATATGTTTTATATTCCTACTCTTTTGTTTATTGCTCCATAACCATGTGATCATGTGAAAAGTGGAATTAGTGAGTTTTAAAATTATTTTCAGGTAAAAATGTGTTATTTAAAGTACACTTTTGGATTGGCGTTTACATGGTTCTGCGCCTGAACTCTTCATAGATAACCTCGATGCGATGGTGATGAAAATGGGGAATAATGTGAAAATGGGAAATATTGTGCCTAAAGCAGGATTTGAACCTACACCTCTTACCATTCTAGAACTAGCATATCAACGATTACAATACCTATGCTCCCTGATACAATTGCACTTTCTATGCTTACCTTTCAATTTGGTTCGTTATTTGAAAGGTTAGTACAGCCTACTATATATGTGGTGTTCTCTGTGGCAGAGTGGTTAGAGTGTCTGACGTTTTTCTAGGTCGGACTCCTAATCTGAAGGTCGGTGGTTCAATTCCCCATGCCCCCACCTCTGCCAATTTGGATTTCCACCGCTGTGTATAACTTACAGCATCATCACCATGTCTATGTGGTGTGGGAGGTTAAAAATCCCTTGGGTCGGTAAAAGTGTAGACTCGGGCTTTCTATCAACAAACTGTCTAATGGTGAAAACAAGCCTATTCAGGCTTATCCATGATAGGCAGTATAAATCTTCAACAATAGATAGCACTGTTTTTCAAATGTATCAATATATGAAGAGTTCAGGTGCAAATCCCCATAAAGGCCGATCCAAAAATTGACATGAACATTGGAATCAAACCTTCAAAATGTTCCTTTTGTACATTTATATATTTTTTGTTCATTGCTCCATTATCATTTCATCACAAGAATTACTGAAAATTAAAAACACCTTCAGGTAAAAATCTGTTATTTTAATTAAATCTTTGGATTGACGTCTACGGGGGTTTGCGCATGAACTCTTCATACATATATATTTGAAAAGCAGTGATATATGTCAAAGAAAGATTTATTTGGTCATAATGCTCGCATTGCGGTTGATTCGTGGCAGGGGAGGAGGACCCCCCCTTCCCCCCCCCCCCTCCTCCGCTGCCGCTCTGACGCAACCCCCCCCCCCCCCTCTCGGCGGCCTTATGCTAGGTACACACATAGCATATAGGATTCGCGCACTAAAACTCCCGATCAGCTTAAAACTGAAGTCGGGCCGATTCATTTTTCGAATCGGGAATCGCAATCGTAGTGCTAGCGCACACCTACCGTTTTAACCCTAAAAATTAGTTTTTAGTCGTGAATCGCAATCGGTAGGTGTGCTAGGGGAGTGCACACCTCACGATTTTTGGGCAGTTTTAGATCGTATACGCTAGGTGGGTGCGGGAAAACGATCGTATATGCTAGGTGTGTACCGGGCATAATAAACCGGCCGCCTAGCTGCTCTCAGCCACTCGCCTCTCCTCACTCTCCTGGAGCACTCACTTTTTCTCCACCCAACCACCCATACTCTATCACCATCTACATACGTTGGAGGGCTCTTCGGGGTCCCTCCCCCTTGATTGACACTGACCTCAGGTCCTTGATGACTTTTCCCATGTTACCACATTTTACCTCATATTTATACTTTTCATTACCCTGATTGCTATTAATGTTCATTATCCTCATTTGCTATTAATTAATTGTCTGATATTGTCCTATCTCTCATATTGTCTGCACTTGACCTTCTGATGAATAAAGTGTTTTATTCCAACTACCGCCTTCCTCTCCTCCCTAGCCACGTATCAAAAAAGAATGTTACTTGATTGTTGATTTCATTGAATAGCTATGGAATATAACAACTTTTTGTAGATGTTAACATCAATAATCTGATTACCTGAGTCTAGTAGACTACTCAGTAATTCAGGACACGACGGAACTACATAGTATGGGTAATTTTATTAGTGTAAGTTCAAGGAGGACAGTTCAAGTTCAATTGTTGTGTAAGGCTTCAGGTATAGGGTTCGATTTGTTCTGGACGACCGGGCACTCAACCCTGACTAAAGGCAGGTGGTGTGTTCGGTCCGGTGTCTGGGTCGCGAGGGCCGCTGGTGCGTCGGGATGGGTGGAAGTGACGTCAGAGGTCGGTCACCGGGTACATGCGGTGGCCGCAGTGCATGCACCGGTGTCGCCACCTGGAGGAAGTTGGGCTGGCTTATTAATAAAAGGGGGGAAGGGTGGTGTGGAGGCGGGGTGTGGGTTCAAGGGGGTGGCCCTATCTGTCCCGTCTCGGTCCCGAATTACCCACGTTGCCGAAACAACATGACCAATGCTTACAACGAAAGGACAACTCTTAAAATTGGGAATTATGTTTTAAGCATATGCAAAGTTACATAATCTGATGGAATGTGCACGAGTACCTACCAAATATTTTGTTCATTGATAAATATATTCGGTTGGTCATTATAATCAGCTATTCTTTAACTGAAAGGAATCTTTGTGTTCAAGTGTCAATGTTCTTATCGATATTTGAGTTGAAAACATGGACATTTAATTTTGATGTGAAGAGTTCAGGTGCAAAACCCCGTAAAACCCAATCAAAATTTTAATTAAAATGAAAGATTTGTACCTGAAGGTAAATTTAATTCTCACTAGTTCCACTTTTCCCATGATGAAATGATTATGGAGCAATAAACAAACAAAAATAGAACAAAATTAACTTTTGAAGCTTTGATTCCAGAGTTTAATTTTTGGATTGGCATTTATGGGTTTTTGCGCCTGAACTCTTCATGTGTAGGGCGTACACCAAGATGCTGGATATAGAAATCGGATGCTCAGATTTCCGAGTATAGCAGGATGATGCCAGAGCATAAACCTACAATAAAGATGTTCTTAGTGTACCAGAGTTTAACTCAGATATGTACCTGGCTGAGTGCTTGGATTTAGAACAATTCGATTCTGCCATCGGATTATGCCGCGTTATGCGTGTAGGCAACATAATCGTATTTCAACTCTGAAAAAAAGTCTGCGCTTGCGCGTGTTGGCGGGCGGGAAATAATGGCGAAACGCTGAGTGATGGGGGCGGGTGTGTCTTTGGGTATAGGGGTGGGTGGGTGGGCGGTAGGGTGGGGGGGGGGAGGTCTCCGGCGTGCCACGTGGCTGACGAGAAACAAAATGCTTCTTTTTTTCTTTCTTTTTTGTTGTTGTTGTAAATATGTTTATTCTGCTGAATAAGTCTTTTATCAGTGCCGAAGCACTGGTCCTCCACCCATTTTTCAATTCATGATTATTTAGCCATTTTGCCAGATTCCTCTCACGAACCTACTCCCTGATGTGGCAGTGCAGTCCGTAGGTCGTCCACCTGGTCTTTTAGCTCCTCCTTTAATGGCTCTCGGCTTCAACCTATTCAGTCCATTGGGTCATTGGGTTTGGTTGGTTGTTGGAGTTTCATGTCCGGGCAACAGCTATGGTCATATCAGGATGGGCATCGACTTGTGACAGTGCGCATTCATAGCAACTTTATAGTGCTTCCCCACTGGGAAATCAAGCTGCTGACGAGGAGAAAAAAGGTGGGGGGGGGAAGTTGGTTTTATTATAATTAGTCGCAGGAAATTGCTGCTATCGCAAATTTTTTATTTTTTTTTGGTAAATATTTTATTCATCTGAATACATATTTTGTCAGCGCCGGGAATATTAAATGTTCCATACACAATCTGCCAACAATGAGCAAAGTGCTAACTAAGGTTACTAGTTTTAAATAGAAGATTCGAATAAACTAATGCATTATTGACAAATATTATATGTCTTTCTGTCCAGAAAGTTCATCTCTTCAATACAATCCCAGCTTACATAAGAAACCAATCAAACTGCAGCTTCACACTGTGTTAACAGCAATAGTAGATGGTCGATTGATTGGTGGTTGATTGATTGTTTTATGCCATGTCAGCAGAAAAGGTCATATTCACAGCGATAGCAGATGAAGCTCAGATTCGAGGATACACCGAGCTAACACAAGCAGATTCAAATTCATTACTGCACATGGACAAAACTGAACAGGGCACACTCACCGCATGTAGTGGGACCTGATGGTGGAGTCTCCAACTTGGCCTTAGCATACAGCTCAAACACTTTAATTTAATCTATGTTCTGTTCAGAAATACCCAAACCTCTATGTGTGCAAATTTCAGTTGCTAAGTCATTATTTTCACAGAGAAATGCATTACTTTGTTGAATTTATTTGATTAAACAAATCACATCAACTCACAGCAGACGATAAACAGTTTTTTTAAAAATTGCTACTAGTTGATATGAGCTGGCTTGTGACTAGATAAAGGATTCACCCAGTACTCGCAGTACACGGGTGAATACCAACCCTATATAAAAACGGTCAAAAATGCGGGTCAATGAAATGAGAGCCTAATTTCACAATGTAAGAAGCAACAATTATTCTTTACATATGTCTTATTATTAGCCCGCTACCTTTGAGTTGAAAAATATAATACAATATCTAGTTTAATAAGATTTAAAAGTGAAATCGACGGCGTTCTACGACCACCTTCTTGTCTTTTTGCATTCTCTCCCATTTCACCAACTCTGTGCCTATATAAGTATCCATTTGATACTGGAGGCAGACATTCTACTCCCTGTTCCATACTAAAGTTTTTTTCGCACGTATTTAGACTACGTTGTTGTTCACCAGTGTACTAAAAATACCGGGTTAATCTTTTATCTAGCTTGTGACGTATTAGGAATACCCAGTATAAGCTTTCTCAATCAATGTCAGGTCACCTCGCCGGACTTTATAGTAATACAAGCACTGGCGCTGATTTTCCAGAACAGTGCCACGCAACAACCACAAGAAGATTTAAAAAAACAGGTGCAAAATATGCAGCCGTGTAATACATATTCATAGGAATCCTATGTGAAAAATTAGCATGCCATGCAGGGATGCAAGTGGCACGCTTAATCGAATAAATTTAAAAAGAAAGAAAAGACATCAATTTGCTCTTGGTTTAATTTATACAATTTAACTTACAATGTTCTTGTTTTTTTTAGGGATGGGAGTGGGCTTACAAAAAAAAATTGAACTTTACTCAAATAGGTTCCAGTGTCTCTAAGCTGTGCCATATTTGGAGAAACGCAGAGAATGCACAATGTCTTCAGGCGGGCATGTTTGATCAAACCGGTTAGATCCAATGTGAGTGCTGCTTAGATAAATTCAGTTAATTTGCGCAGAGGTGTAGCTTCCATATTTACGCAGGTACGCAACTGCGTATCACCTCAGATTATAAATATATTTAAAACAATTAAAATACATGATGCATTATAATGCTTTATTCCATCTCATTTTATTCCATCGCGTTTTATTCCAATATTATTTTATTCCATTTGTGTACCACTTTCAAATCCCAAGATCCGCCCCTATACGGGTAGTATCACTGAAAGGGACGTCACCAAGTGCAGTCACAGCTACCGCTGCTGCAGCTGCCGCAAAGGACCATGGGATTGGCGCAATACCGGAAGCAGCTGCAGCAGCAACTAGGCTGCGTTCACATGGCAAATAAGGTCTTAGCGATCCTTCTTATTGGTATTTGTCGTGGCAATCGCGGGCTGGGGTTGCAGATTTCTGATCTGTCGTAAAGAAGGGTTGATAAAGCTGAGGTTGGAAACGACACTGTGCCGAAGAGGAGTGTGGTTGTTGGAGCTTTACGTCCTAGCAACATCTAAGGTCATATCAGGATGGGTAATAACTTGTGACAGTGCACACTCATGGCGACTTCATAGTTCTGTCCCACCGGGAGTCCATCCCGCCATCCCCATGAACCAATATCCCACTCAGTCATGTTATCCTGATACCGATCAAACCAGTCATTGCATTATCTTAGTAATGCCGAGTGCCTGGTTAGGTAATGACAGTTATAAATTGTGTAAGTCATTGGTTTAATTTGTCCAGGGTTCAAGCCCACTTACAACCCCCTACATAGCAAGGTAGCGAGTGCTACCCATTAGAGAAGAATACAATCTGTGTATATGGTGCTAAGATGTTACACTACAATACACCTAAGTACATGTTTGAGTGGAAAGTACCGGAAAGGGTTGTCGAATAGGTAGATTTCCCACTTCAGGTGTGAGGTCATGGGTTCGATTCCCGCCCAAAGACTTACACAATGAATGATTGCCACTACATTGCTTGGCGTTTGGCATTTCTAGGATACAAAAAGGAAGAGTTGAATGAGGAAGACCAGGTCAGTTTTCCAATTGCCCGTTTTATTTTAATGCCTTAGTAACTATCAATGCCAGCCTTTGAATGCAGTCGCACCCAACCTCACATTAGATTCGATTTTCAACCATGAGCTAGCTGGGACCAATCTGTACTAAATGTAGTTTTTGTTTGTCTTTAATACTACAACCATTACAAATATGTATGCAAAAACCTGACAGTGTTTAATGCTACAAAACAAGTTCCTCGAAGCTGACAAATGAAATATTAAAGGAACTATATATTTACCAAAACAATAACAAAAATGCTGATATCACTTAAAAGGCATTAAGGGCGTAATCGATTAATCAACTCGGATCACCCAAGCCACTTTTTGGCGCATGCGCACATCCTACAGACTCGGGTCGAATAATCGAATACGCTTCTCCGCACTCGGGTGGAAAAAATTATTTTATTTTTAATAACCGATAAAACTACAGCAAAATAGGATTTAAAGTATTTTATGATGGCCTAGTTTAGCTATATTTCCATTTCATTAATCTAAGTTATTCTTTATAAAAAACATGTATGACTGGTACTGGTAGCTGTTATCCTGCAGGACGGTACCAGCGCAAATGTGACATCATCGCTCCTAGCCAACCCCAACTACGAGGTGGGTTACTTGGGTCAGATCGTTTTGCAAATGGCACGTGTATTTGTCGACTCTACTCGCAGTGTTCGATTTGAAATTCTGATGACTCGGGTGACCCGAGTCACCCGGGTCATGTTAATCGATTACGGCCTAGATGGTGGTAGCATTGGACGGCCACCTGTAAATACCCCCGCGATATTAACATGTCCATATTGCGCAACCGTATCCTGAAGGGGCATATGGCGAGGTAGGGGTGGGCAGGCAGGTCAAAGGCCCTTTAATAAGCCACCAGCACCCACGGTCCCCAAGCAAGACCATCAGAACAAAGCCCAGGTAAATTCTTCTTTTCGATGTGTGCCCTTCAAGTGTCCAATAATCCGATTAATCCTGAAATGTTTCTGAAGTGAGACTGGTTTTTAATACTCAGGCAGTTAGTTCAAGATATATAGCATATACAGAGACAGCTAGAGAGAGAGAGTCGACTTTCTGTACATTGACATTGACAATGACGTTGACATTGACATTGACATGATAATGACATTGAGATTGACTGGTAAATAGCTTTAAATGGTGTAGTTCAACTTGTGCTAATTGTCTACACATCTAAAGTTAGCTATAAATAAGACTGAGAGTTAGTGCAGTGGGGAATTGGAATTTACATCTCCAGACGAATTAGAAACTGGAGCAAAATTCCGGAACTCATTCAACTTGTGAGGCTTAGAAGCATAGTATATGTATGGCATCCTATGAACCTCACACAAACAGATGTATGTATACAGTAAAACCTCTCTATACCGACTCCTCCATAGATCGACCACTCCCCTATATCGATATTCTAACTCTCTAAACTGACCACCTCCCTAAATGGACCACTTAAAGTCGGTCCCATGGTCGGTCGATTTAGAGAGGTTTTTCTGTATATATATGTAGTGGTCTGCACAGACCTTTCAGGCAAGTAACCACATAGACAGGTAGGCATGCGTAGTGTGGTGATATCAGGGAGCCTAGGTGGTGTAATGGTTAGCACACTGGCCCGGAATGCAAAGAGATGTGGGTTCGAGTCCCGCTCTAGGCTCAATATTTCCCATTTTCATCACCGCCCCCTCCCACGACATATATATATAAGAGTCTCTAATTCACCATCTCCACAGATCGACCATTCCCCTTATCGAGCGCTTTATTTGGGTCCGAAATGATCACTCATATAATACCATTGTAACAATAAAGAAACCTCCCTAAGTTTATCGACTTAGAGAGGTTTTCCTGTAAACATAGTTAGCCGGGAAGTAAACAAAACCAAAACACGTGACAGGTATAACCTTGCAAGGCTGAATGAAGTAACGGCGCCCTCATATTAGTTTCAGTGAACGCCGCAGGTGGCGCCACATGTGATAGCTTCCTGCAGTAAATAGCTTGACCCCAGCACAGAAGAAATAATGCAATGCAATAGATCGGAATATAAAATTCCCAATATCACGGTTTTCCCGTTAAATATATTATTATAGAGTATATTGCAGTGCGTGACTGACAATATACACACCACTGATGTAGTCGGAAAAAGGTGGTGGCGCCACCAGTCATAGGAGCAGTACACAGCATAAGGATTTCCAAGTCATCCTGGAACACACTTCCTCGCTTCTACCGCCCGAATGCAGATATCATCAACAGTGTTGGTCGCCCAGACCCTGACACCGAGGACTAGCAGGCCCCACCTCGTCCCCATACCTGACTTGACACCACTACCAACTAACCACTAATTTTGACTAACAACTAACAGGTAACCCCACCCACTGCCTAACTAATTCCATCCTCACTTCACTTCTTCCTCTGGCCTTGGCCGGACTTACTGTGCATACCGGTGAATCTGGAGGGACTAAAGTTTGGATCCTGGTTGAGTCAAACGAATGACTTATAAAATAGGTACCTGTTGTGGCTCGGTGCTTGGCGCTATGAGGTCAGGACAGGGACTGGGCACACAGAGTCAGGATAATGTGACTGTGTGGGACATCAGGTCATGGTGCCAGTGGTCTGATTTCCCAGTGGGGCAGCACTAAAAAGTTGCCATGAGTGCACGCTGTCACAAGTCGGTGCACGTCCTGGTATGGCCTAGGGTCTTACTGGGGTGTAAAACTACACAAACCACCCAGCCTCCCCCGGCCTTCTCAGAGGACTGTGGTTGGGCTCTTAGGCTGCCTTTTTCCTTCATCCCCCCCTACCAATTTCTCTGACCACTACCCATCGGAAGCCAACCCCCGACCACATGGGACCGCCTTTAGTGGTGCCCATACAGTGCTGCAGATTTGCAGCCTTCAGCACACCAATGCGACTGAAAACTCCCCAAAAACAATACAGCATAACAGTTGTTAATTAATAGTGGTAAATAAAGGAACATCCCTTGAGTGCATTTATACTCGCATAATCTTATGCATCACATTTATATACTCATATATATACTGTATAATCTATTATACAAGTATAATAAGCCCGAAGTTCCATCTACTCCCCAGCCACTAAGTCATCGGCTGGTCATATACTCATTCAGTCATCTATTGGTACCTCATGACCTCCCCACGTGGCACCGCCTGCTCACCCACGCCTCCGTGGCTGTTATCCTCATTAACTTTACCACTGACAATTTTCTATATATATATATATATATATATATATATATATATATACTAGAGCAATATATATAGATGCATAACTATATATATATGCACACGTTCAAATGTATATATCTACGAATATATATTCTATATAGAGCCAACATGTATACATATAAATGTAGGTTTCATAAGCCATTATACGAGTATAATAAGGCCGGAAGCTTCCATCCGCTCCTTAGTCCTAACTCCTCCCTCAGTCATCTACTGGAGTTGCCTTGATCTAGTCATATGTTCCAGCCTAGTCATCCTCAGATCCGTTGGGGGTGCCACCCTCACCACCTCCTCCCCCCCCCCCCCCCCGCACCTACACTCACTGTACCACACTCATGTGTTGTCGGAGCTGTACTGTCAATAGGAGTAGCTCATCTTGACTTCCGGTGGGTGCTACTACTGCTAGGCAACAAACCGCCTTACAATAACCGTACTGCCTGTTTCACAATTTAGCAACAATAGCGCCCTCCCCCCCCCCCCCCCCTCCATGCACCCCTTGTTGCTAAATGCTACTCTGTGCGCATGCGCAGCAGCTGCTGCGGGCTTACACACCTCCTCCTGGGTACCGACAACCAGCAGCTGTCACAGCCATCTGTCAGAAAGTGCGTGCTGCTATATAAGGCCATGTTTCCAAGTTTCCAATTTGTGCGCGCATCATATGACATGGTGGCCGAATGAGTTGAACGTCCGGCTCGCGTTTTGGTAGATCGCGGGATCCAAACCCACCTGGTCGAGTCAAACCAATGACGTACAAATTGATGGTTTTCGCTTCCTAGCCAGATGCTCAGTATTATTAGCATGGGGCAAGGATTGGTTGGCTCAGTGTGAGGATAATGTGACTAAGTGGGATATGAGGCCATGGTACTGGTGGTCTGGTCTCCCAGTCGGGCAGCACTATAAAGTCGTTATGCGAATATAAATTAAGGGAAGTTATGATGTATGTATTCCTGACACCGCTAGTATCGCATCTAACCGAACTACAACCTCACTGCGTTCTGGGGCACATTGCTCTTTTGGCATATTCGTTGACTAACTAGGATAAATTTCAATCGCAGAAAATAGGGCGGTTTCATTCCACTACTCATTGCCCTATCCTAGTAATGTTGGGATGTTATGCCCTAGCAACATCTCAGTTCATATCAGGATGGGCACCAACTTGTGATTGTGCGCACTAATGGCGACTTGATAGTACTGTCCCACTGGGAGACCAGGTTGCCAGCACCATGACCCGATATCCTACACAGTCACATTATCCTGATAATGAGCGAACCAGTCCTTGCAGATTCCTATTAATAGCGACCGCCAGGCTAGATAGCCACAAGTGTCAATATTTTTAAGTCAATATGCCTGACTTTCTTTGATGTAGTCAGCTTCAGAGTACACCCAAAACAAAAAAAAAACAAAACAAAACCAAAACCAAAACACCAAACACCATTATGTATTTTTCAAATTTTTCCGGGGGCATCCCCCAGACCCCCTAATGCTTGCGCGCCTCGCTTCGCTCGGATGGATTTCTATTATTAGGATTTTCGTTTAACAAAAGTTGGCAGGTATGCACACTGGTTTGTCTTGGATTCCACTGGTCTGGGATTTAGAACAATTCTAAATTAAAATCCTATATAGCTCAGAATTGTCGTGAGTCCACGTTTCCTGAATTCTATTCCAACATACTTCATTCTCATACAAACCCCATTAATCACCAATAAGGATTGGAACTGGAATGAGATTCTCAAATTCACTGATCCATGCGAAATGCATTTCATCGTGTTCTCATCCAACATGACTATTTGGAACCCGATGCAACGCAATGATACACTGGCATCCTCCATGGTAAGCAACATCATTAGTGTGTGTGTATATATGTGATGTATAACGCATTATGTGAGTATAAAGGGACGGAAGGGAATTATTTCCTTATTATTATCATTACACTATGCACTGTACTGTCTCCTTCATGTGTCATGACTGGTGGCGCCACCTCCGGCGCTCCCTGGTACCTGTATACCCGGAAAACTGCATTTATAACTAACTTCAGATGTACATAGTCACAAGTAGCAGATGCTTAAGCTATTTACAAGCTAGTCAATGTCAGTGTCAGTCATTAACAACCATTATATCCTGAAAATATTTAATTGAAGCTGCATAGTCTGATGAAAGCATGCAATTTTCAAAATTAAAACACCCACCTAAATTTGACCCTGCATACATTTGTTGCTGCATAATCATAGAACGGGGACATAAACCAATTTAATAGAACCTGTTAAAGTTGCATAGTCCGATGAAATGTATTTTTTTCAAAACCAAAACAGTTCTCTAAATTGTGTTCTATATATCCAACTTACATACTAGTCACGGTTAAGAACTTGGACAGCCTATAAGAATAACCATGAATTTATCAAAACACCCTGGACACCAAGTTTGAGATAGGAACACTGATGAAGCAATTACGTCAACCGGCCAAACCAACCCCATCCAAGTACCATACGTAACATGGTACCGACCTGTGACAGTGTGCACTCATGGCAACTTTATAGTGCTGCCCCACTGGGAGACCAGGCCACCAGCAACATGACCTGACATCCCATTCAGTCACATTATCCTGACACAGAGCCAACCAGACCTTACCCTATCCTAATAATGATAAGCATCTAGCTAAGAAGTGACAAGTATCAATTTTTAAGTCATTGGTTTGACTCAACCAGGGTTCGAACCCATGGGTTCGAATACCACGATCTACCAAAACTGGAGACGGACGCTCAACTCATTTGGCCATCCCGTCTCGTATTTATATTTTCGTGAAACAAACATATTCTCCTGCAGTCATTTACCTCTCCAGTGCCAATGAGCCTTCTCGGCTATTAATGACCTAGGGAATTGAATACTTAAAACAGTTGGGTAGAACTGAAACCTCGGGGATCATTAAGTATAGAAAATGGTTATAAACAAGCAGGTCACAGCAATAGAATTCATAGAGGAAAGTAGTTCAAACTCTACTATTACTAATAGTCAATTTGAAATATTTTGGCTATGCTTTGATGACTTATGTAATTCCATCCTGCCCTTCCCTGTCTAATGTCATAAAACTACTACAACTAGATCAATCAGTCGAAGTGCCATTGTAAGCTAAATGTGAATAATCTTTCTGGAATATGAATATATATTGAACTATATTCAATATTCATGTCAGGAGTACATGCTAATATCAGCGGACCAGATCTTTAACTAAATTCTGGTATTTCAATTTTCACAATGTGGTATGACAGACACCCGATTCAGATTTAAATTTGGCGGAAACCTGGAATTACTCTTTCTAATCTCTCAGGAATCCCATACACGTAAACATTCCCAGCTAGTTCATTGTGGGCATAAACAAGATGGCCTAGCCTTGTTTCCC
The DNA here is from genome assembly GCA_030323885.1 of Branchipolynoe longqiensis. Lineage (NCBI taxonomy): Eukaryota > Metazoa > Annelida > Polychaeta > Phyllodocida > Polynoidae > Branchipolynoe > Branchipolynoe longqiensis. The sequence continues at coordinate 25,005 of JASIRB010004043.1, forward strand.
ATCCAGATCCCTGAGTTGCCTTTCTCTTGTTGTTGTTACATTTGAAGGAAATTTCAATTGTGGACAGTCGATAAGGCATGAAGAATATTAGATATATGTTCATTGTTATTGTATTTATTGAAGGAAACCTCAACTGTTGAGACGGGAAGGTGAGTAGTGCCTTTGGTGCTGACATGGCCTAAAACCACCACCAATCAATCAAATGCAGAGAGGCAGACTTCCTCAATGAACTAGTTCCTTGTTCTCTATCCCTGAAAGGCCGTGTATCCATAGACTGTTCCTTTATGGCATGTTCCGTTGTTCCGCGTTCGCTTGTGACCTGGTGATGCACCACAGAGACAATGAACCTGCTGTAAAAATATACGGATTTTCGGTTCGGATTTATATATTGGCAAAGAACATTACTATTTTTGGGCATCGGAGTGGGGACCAGGGTTATGTAACAGAGAAGCAATGGGTGCCCCACTCGCTGTGTGACATAAGAGACTTTGTGGAAAATGTGATAACACATAGCGACCAAGATTGTGATGTGATGTTCATATTTAAGAGATAGTTAATGTTTAGTGAAATGTTCCCTCCATGCACCAGAAAGAGTACAAGTGGAGTGGAAGGAGATTTTTAATATATGTTTATTGTAACTGTCTGCAACTACCTGTTACCATGGGGCCGATGGGCAAGCACACCCAACCATCCTGCATACATTATGGACACTACCTGCAGCTGGGAGTTGAGTGACAGCTGCCCCCTATTAGGGAGCCACCCCCCAGGCTGTAGAGGGTGTCTGATTGGCTAGCTGTGGGAGCCCAGTCACCTGCATTCCTTATACCTGACACACAGACCCAACTCTTGGCAGTCTTCTCTTGTCCAGGACTCCAGACACTCTGCCTGAGACTCCACTTTCTATACACAAACTAGAGCAGCTATTCAATAGGCACTAAGTTGTGTGCAACAACCATGGGACTCAGGTTCAATGGGCTGTAGGCACAGATTCTTATACACACTAGCAAGAGACATGAGGATCTGTGTGGGCAGTTGGTAAGGAGTGAGGGCGATAGGTCGCCAGTAGGTGAACAGGACTTGATGCCAATAAAGCACAACTTCTTCACTGTCAATCTTGCACGACTTGTCTTCCCCTTTCTTTCTTATGAGTTTGTTGAGAGGGACACCAGGTGGGAACTGACAGAGAGTTGTCAGAACACACCTGGGGAGAGTAGTGGTACCGGGGGCTCTGACGGCCGAGCACCGCAGATATTAAATTGTGTTTGCTTAGGCCGTGTATCCCTAAGCTGTTCCGTTTGTGGTCTGTTCCCTTGCTGCGTCTGCCTTGTGGCTGGGAACATAGAGAATGAACATGTTCATTGCCTGTGTGGTGCGTCACAAGGTCACAAGCGCCACAATGGAACAGTCTATGGATACACCGCCTTATACCAAGTTCCCAGCTAGGTGGCGACTAATATAAATAGACAAGTTATTGACTTAACGCAGCCGTGGTTCCAACCCAGACCCCTGCCACTCGGGAAGCAGGCGCTCACCTCATTCAACCATCAAAACATGCCGATTAAAGTTGCATGGCTTTGAGTTTCTATTCTACTTTGATGTAGATCTACATGTATTAGGTGTTCATTATAACACCCCTTTCTTTAGCTTAGCGATAACTTTTACTATAAATGGCTAGCTTTGGAGATATTCGAAGTACATCAATTCAAAATGAATTTTGGCGCGCACATCAAAATGCGGGACGCCATAGGCTTCTGCATTAAATTGACTTCACATCCCCTCATATGCAGCAACACATGCTTAATAAATGCACCAGTATCGAAGCTGAATATGTCGGATCAAACTTAGATAAGTGTTTTGGTTTTGGTTGTTTGTTTGGTTGTTGTTGTTTTACATCCTAGCAACATCTAAGGGTCATATCAGGACGGGTACCGACTTCTGACAGTGCGCATTCATGGCACCTTTATAGAGCTGCCCCATTGGGAAACCAGGCCGCCAGCACCATGACCTGATATCCCACTCAGTCACATTATCCTGACACTGAGCTAACCAGTCCTTGCCCTATCCTATTTATTAATGCCGAGCGCTAGGCTAGGAAGCGACAAGTATACATTTTTAAGTCATTGGTTTGACGCGACCAGTTTGGTTTTGGTAATGTTGATTGGTGTACTTTGCAGCATTAATAACCTACGCTGGAAAATAGCTTCAGGAGATGGGCTTGAAAATCAGTCACTTATGCGTGGCATCTATTTTGGTGGGTTTTGTTTTTAAATGAGAATAGATGACAGCAATTTACATACATATATACCAGTCCTCAGCGGTGTCCCTCCCCCCGCCCCCCAGGGGGCGCCTGGATCAATAGTCGGCCGGGGTACGGTGCTGTGCTGCATACCGACTCAGGTGACGTATTCCCAGACGTAGTCATTAGCACACATTTCTCAAACCACACAAGCACCGCCAACTACATGTGATTGGGTGTACCCATAGGCGACATAATAGCCCTGGGGAGTAGGTGCGAGGGTGGGAGGGGGTGTGGTTGTGGGTGAGGGAGGGGGGTTGGGTTATTAGTTTTCAAATGGATCTCAGACGTTCGCTTCTGTCAATTTGATATCACTCCATTCAAAGCGCTTTGATTGCTGCATGTAGAACAAAATATCTCAAATATCTCATAAGTTATCCATTTAATATGAAAGTTACTTCAAATTAAAGTAAGGTTGACTGCAACAATCAAGTTAATATATTTATCTGAGAAACTGACAAAAATTCAAAACCATCGGACCATGGAAGTTTAATTAATCCCCCACAGACAGTATCTCTGTTGCGTCAAGTGACGTTATTAGATATAATGTTGATTCTAATGATTGATTAGTGTGGGTTTTACGTCCTAGAAAGATCAATTGGGTTTCAACTTGTGACAGTTCACAGTCATTCCGTCTCAGTCAAGTCACCCCGGGATGGCTATCCTGACACTCAGGTAGTTAACTAATCCTTGTCCTATCCTAGTACCAGGCGAGTAGCGACAAGAATCACGTCTGCAAAGCTTAGGTTGGGATTGGCTGCGGTTCAAACTGACCAACTTAAAAAAAAAACAGCAAAATAAACCAGGCAATCAGCGTATTACTAAAAAACAAGATTCAAAAGATTTGAATCAAATAGGACCAGTGCTACCCTGCGGTGAAAACAAGTTTTGTTGCTTGTTTTTTCTTGAAGATTTATACTGCTTATCATCGATAAGTCTGAATAGACTTGTTTTCACCATTAGACAGTTTGTCGATAGAAAGCCCGAGCCTACACTTTTACCGACCCAAGGGATTTTTAACCTCCCACACCATATAGACATGGTATGAGAGCAACTGGCCTTTGATGACGCTGTAAGTTATACACAGCAGTGGAAATCCAAAATGACAGAGGTGTGGGCATGTGGAATCGAACCACCAACTTTCCGATTAGGAGTCCGACCTAGAAAAAAGTCAGACACTCTAACCACTCCACAACAGAGAACACCACTATTAAAACACTTATCCGTTATGAGCAGGATAAATAAATTCATAAAATAATATATATATGTAAAAAAAAAACAGGCTCTCAGCCCATTACTTAATTTACTAAGACAAGATTCAAAAGATTTGAATCAAATTGGACTAGTGCTGCCCAGCGGTGAAAACAAGTATTAACACACTTATTCGCTATGACTATGACAGGGTAAATAAATTCATCACACAAAAATACACTCACAAATATTGTCCATGGTGACTCCGATGTTCTACCGACTAGGTCTGGTTATCGATTCAGTGAAATTGAAAACTATCAAACAGCATTGAAGACAGTCAGACAGGAGCAGAACGCTGTGTATGTTTCTATTTTTAAATGGACATGTCAAGCCACCAAACATAAACAGACCGGCTAACAAATGGCATTTCATATAATCTATATCAGGGGCCAAATGTAAGAGCCACAATTTATCGGCTGCGGAGTTAAGGGCGGCCGGCGGGGTATCTATTGTCGGCGTTAATATATGTGTCACGAGGGATGTATCAGTCCAAAGCGCGCGCGGGTTAGCTAACGTTTCAGTTATTTATAGATTTGGGAAATCCCTCTGCGTTTGTAGCCATATATTAGGCTCAAATATATTAAATGCGACCATATTTAACAGAATTACACACTCAAATCGTGAAATTTCATTAAATTAACCCTAAATTCGAAGCGTTATTAAGGCTACCGCCGCATTGGCGACGATATTAGTATTTATATTTTCGAATCGACGAATGTAAAGTAAACAAATCGCCGCCGCCGCATAGACATCGCTTTCCATACTGGCGGCGGCGGCGGTTTGTTTACTGTACGTTCGTCGATTCGAAAATATAACTATTAATATCGCCGCCAATGCGGCAGTAGCCTTAATAACGCTTCGAATTTAGGGTTAATTTAATTAAATTTCACGATTTCAGTATGTAATTCTGTTAAATATGGTCGCATTGAATAGATTTGGCCCGAATCGCTCCCTAACCTGCACGTTATCCCAGGCTCAAGTTGGGGTTAGTGAGCCAACCAGTCCTTGCCCTGTCGTAATAATGCTGAAAGTCTGACTACGAAGCGAGGTAGTGTTTATTTTTAAGTTATTGCTTTGACTCGACGTGGGTTAGAACCCCACGATCTACCAAAACGGGAGACGGACGCTCAACTCATTCGGCCATCCCGTCTGGCCACCTCTAGGCACTGAATGAAGAATGCCGATCGGCATGATGGAGTGGCAGGCTTATGAAATAAAAATAAATTATTAAAGAAGTAACTATATAGTAGACTTGAATAGAAAAATATTTCATTTCCATCCACAGCGCTTTATGGCATTCAGAATGAGACCGCTAGGTGGCAGTAGTGCTAATATTTGTGTCTAATAGTATATTACATCCTAGCAACATGTAGGGTTCCATCAGGACGGGTACATATTTGTGACAGCGTGCACTCATGGGGACCTCATAGTGCTGCCCCGCTGGGAGACAGCTGCCGCCACTATGGCCCGATATCATATTCAGTCACGTTATTCTAACACAGAGCAAACCAGTCCTTATTATTTATTGGTTGCTAAATAGAAAGGACTATAAAGTCAACTTACTAGTACCTGTTTCTGCTAAAACCTATGGTGGCCAGTGTGTTGACGAGCATGCCACAATTAATAACATTGCATGTCTTCACTTAAAAGATCTCCAAAGTTAGCCTTTCAAAATCAAATTTACTTCAAACTAAAAGCTAGATTGTAACAATCAAACTAATAGATTGTTCTAAATAATACGGCAGAAACTCAAAACCATCGGACTATGCAACTTTAATTTACGACACGACAAGGGGACTGGGTATAAAGCGGAATTTATTCAGCGCCCGCGGCAACAAGTAGCATACAATACAGTCAGTGGCTATGTACAGATCAGGTAGTAATCAACGTCTGAGAAACAAGGTGAGGCTAACTATACTTATGCTAGATAACAGTACAAAGTGCGGATGAATAAGTTGTCTAAGCGATGCGTGCGAGTGGTTACATGTGCGGCGTCAGGTTTTTGAGGTCGGGTGTGGTATTTCCCGAGGTTGTAGTGGAGTCAGGTGTGGGTCAGTTAAGAGTTCAATCCAGGCAGTTACAGTGAATCAGGGCCTCTCAACCTTACGTGTATTTATTGTAGGTGTGGGTGGGCGGCCGAGTACGTGGTGGTGGCTGGTCCGGCGTGAGGAGGAGAGTGTCTGGGACCGTGGAGGGGGGGGTCCTTTTATCCTTCTATGGAGGCGGGGTCTCTGGGGAGGTGTGGAAGCTGTCTCGCGAGAGGTGAGCGGTTCTCGCGAGGCTGGAAAGGGGTGGGGGTTCGAATCCTTGGTGTGAGGGGGGGGGGAGGAGCGCCGGGAGGGGTTCGGAGCCGTGGAGGGTGTTAAAGCTGGGAGGGGAGATGAAAGAGGGGGGGAAGGGGGAGGGAGTGGGTGAGAGGGGGGTAGGGGAAAGGGGGGGGAGCGGTTGGGAGCGGAGTTGGCATGTTGGCGGAGGGAGAGGGGAGCGGCTTAATCCGTCCCCGTGTCGTGCGCAAATTAACCATGTTGCAATCCAGCATGTACAATGCACACAGCGGTGAGGAATATCACCTCACATCCGGGCATGTAGCCGCACTGGTCCCGGGCGAGGGACCAGTGTGGCTTACACAGGATCTTGTACTCCCTGTGTATTTCACCGTCATCATATTTTTGTGTGTGAAGATTTATACTGCCTATCATGGATAAGTCTGAATAGACTTGTTTTCACCATTAGACAGTTTGTTGACAGAAAGCCCGAGCCAAGGGATTTTTAACCTCCCACAACACATAGACATGGTATGAGAGCAACTGACCTTTGATGACCCTGTAAGTTATACACAGTGGTGGACATCCAAATTGGCAGAGGTGGGGGCACAGGGAATCAAACCACCGACCTTCAGATTAGGAGTCTGACCTAGAAACAAGTCAGACACTCTAACCACTCCGCCACAGAGAACACCACGATATGACCTTGAATGTTGCCAGGACGAAACACTCCAAACACAAAGTATATTTCGACCGGAGGCGGTGGCAGTATCAATACAGTGCAGGCTTTAGGTCGGGAGTGGGGGGAGGGGGAGGGGGGGGTGTCAAGGCGAGAGGGAAGAGGGGATGGGGAAGTGGGCGGGAGGAGGGGGTGAGAGGAGGGGGAGACGTCGCTCTTATTGCTGCGTATAGACTACATCACCATTCCAGCCGGGCGGTGCATTGTGGGATGCGTGGAAGATAAACAAACCCCCGCGAAGCACATGACTAATCCTAATACACTGGATGCAGGTATGAAATGTGCTAGTTTCAGCTCATCTCAGCTCTTGTTTGAAACATAGAATACCAACTAAAAAAATATATATAATAAATTAAGATATTAATCTTTTATCCAGCATTGCATTTACATCAATATAATCAGCACATCTTATGCCATGTGCATTTAGATTTAGACAAATCTGGGCACTCAGACTAGTGTTAGAGCCATAGCCAGAGTTAGTTTTACTTATTTTATTAATGTTTTAATTTATATCCTATGGTTAATGACATATGTAGAACTAGTAAATGAGTAGCATTAATCAGATATTGGTTATATATTTCTCTGAAACAAGTGTATATTGACACATTTGACATGTTAATATTTAGAACAAGAATTAATAATGGTGATGTGGATATCAGCCTTAAAGTGATTGATTGTTTTGTGTGGAATCGTATGTTTCTTAGCTCAAAATGTTTAACTATCGCTAGTTTTGTCTTAGCTATATTCACCAGATCATACTAGTGCATGAGTGCATACATGTTTATGACAAATTGTTATATATTTCTATTCATTTTGAATAAAATCGAAGTTTTGCCCTATGCATATCGGCAAACTCAATGGCCAGATGGATTTGCTTTGCTGCGAACGCCGTTTTCAGGACATGCGCAGTCGGAACAGTGATCTCGTCTATTACCGACTCTTAGGAGCATATGAAATTTCTGATTCTGGTCCGATAACAAATCACAAAAGCAACATCAACAAAAGCCCAGCAGAAAAGGAGGTAAACACCCAATTAGTCGTGCAGTCTAAACCACACGCGAAGTCACGTCGGAAAAGAATGCCAGAGACTACAGGCAGTGTCTGCCGACGATTCAGCAAATATAAACACAAATAGAATAGTCCATGTCGGCAGTGTTGCTGTGTGCATGCATCGTGCATTGGTTGGAGCGGAGTGTGTGTATTGTGTGTGTGTTCTGCTTTGGTTATATTTCGGTGGGTTTGGTCGGTGAAGTGGCTAGTGAAGTGGGGTGCGATGCGTGTTGGTCGGTGAACTGGTTAGTGAAGCGGCGGTGAGACGCGCGTTGGTCGGTGAACTGGTTAGTGAAGCGGCGGTGAGACGCGCATTGGTCGGTGAACTGGTTAGTGAAGCAGGGGTGAGACACGCATTGGTCTGTGAACTGGTTAGTGAGGTGGGGGGTGAGACGCAAGTTGGTCGGTGAACTGGATAGTGAAGCGGGGATGAGATGCGCGTTGGTCGGTGAACTGGTTAGTGAAGCGGCGGTGAGATGCGCGTTGGTCGGTGAACTGGTTAGTGAAGCGGCGGTGAGACGCGCATTGGTCGGTGAACTGGTTAGTGAAGCAGGGGTGAGACACGCATTGGTCTGTGAACTGGTTAGTGAGGTGGGGGGTGAGACGCAAGTTGGTCGGTGAACTGGATAGTGAAGCGGGAGTGAGACGCGCGTCTCCTTACTGAACCAGTGTCTTAATGTTTAATGGGTCACGTGAGGAGGGTGGGGGTCGGTGGGGGGCGGGGGTCGGTGGGGGTGCATACTGCCCTGCTCTCTTTTACTTGTTTATTTGGGATTGGGGTCTTACTCTTAACAAGACTCAAGTCTATATATGAGGACGCCATCCTAATTTACGACAGTATTCGAATGATGGGGAATATATATAATGCTTGCCCCGTCGGGACATGCGCAGCCGCCATCTCCCAATAGGAATCATAGTGACAGTGTAACTTGAAATAGAGCGTGTGCGCTCACTACCGCGAGCAAATCCAAAAGCGACGTAAACAAACTAATGTGATAAAATACAAGTTTTTTTTTGTTTTTGTATAATTGTTAAAGTTAAAGCAGTTAAAATTAATACCACCCTAAGCGCATGGAATAGCTTCAGTCACTGAGAGAATTGCAGTCATTTGTTGGACAAGTTGGCGGCCAACCATCCCACTCAGTGGAGGTATAGATGGCAGTAATAGTCCCTCTCAATGAGAGTAGAGCAGGCCACCATGTGAGGTGGTACTTGATTGGTTAGTTCATGTTCTGCTTTGTGTGTGAGTGTTATAGAAATATTCATTTGTCATTTCGAACTACTACAATATCTGAAAAAAAATGGATTTGAGGATGGTGACTTGTGAAACCGATAAGTATCTGGAATTTGCAGCTTGCACGTTTGCATATAGGCCACATTTCAGCAAATAGGAATAGAGCTTAGCCGAATGGACTGGTGCAAAGAACCCATTTTATAGCTTTGATATCCAGAGTGTCAAATTATTATATTAACAATTCGTAATTTTATTTGGGTGTAAAGTGCACCACATTAGGCGCCGATCGGTACACGTCAAATCGCAATATTCACTGAGCGATGTCCCTACCTACATACGCATATTTACATCAGAAAAAAAAATATGAACTACTAGCTTCAAAAGTGTGGTATCCTTTTGTTCCTGTCACAATTTTGTTTATGAAAGTATGATTTAGCCACATCATTCTTACAGAGGTGGGATCACTCCCAAGATAGATTAATTGATTAGTGATGATTTTATCCCTGTCGCAGCATAGGTAATATTCACTGCATCACTCACAAGAAGGACAGGGAACCAAGTCATTTTTAGTCAAAGATACTACTACAGTGCTAAGAAAAGTCACCCCAGCCGGTAGCATTACAGCCATTTATTTACAATATATTATTCTATCCAGAATATTTGGGGGTTTTGGTTTTTGTTTCTCATCAAAGGTCTGCAATTGCATTGGAGGCATGGTTATGTTCTGTCAGTTTTTATTTAAAATATTTGGGAAGGTACACAAATTCAGAAAATTACCGGTACTGGTACTAAGAGCTTAGATCCAGTTATTCAAACTTATTGTGACTCACAAGTCACAGGGAGTCATCTCACTGAGAGTGTGACAGTTTACAGTTCTGTAATTTTAGTGAAAAACCAGTTTCCCTTTCTGGACATTAAATAATACATAAATTTTAACATAATTTCTGAATGATTGCAAACAACATAGATGATTCATGAAAAAGACAGGCCTATTGCTCAACTCAACATAGGGCCTACATGACATTGTGGCAACTTGTGCATCCACCACAACGAAGTGGCATTATTTTATTAGTTTCGAATAAAATAAAGACATGACCACATGCCCCAGCTATAATATGCTGTTTTCCCATTATAATATCTCACAATAGCACTTCAGTGCAGTCATAAATAATTGTATTTAAAATATCCTAGAAACTGTCCCAAGTAGCGTTTTATGGTAGTACATGTCTTGGCATTTTATGTTGGGAGATTATATTAATTAGTTGTGTTTTGCAACGGATGCTGGGTAGTTCTATTTGAATGGGATCACAATATTTTCTATAGGATAATTTTGTATGACCATCTTTGTGTCATAGAATAGGCCCCCTTAATTTGTAATATTGTTGTCCTGTAAAGTGACAATTAAGGGTGAATTCTCACTAGCATAGTGCCTCACTTTTCTAAGAGTCATTAGCTTTAGGTCTGGTTAATACACAATATTCATAATGCATGCGAAATCTGATGGCGCCGACAAACATTACGGTTGTGGGACCGTTGCCACAGCGCATACAAAAGCTATGCAAATTACTAACTTTCAAATGCACGTATGTCAGTCAAATTTTGGGATATTTTTTTCAATTCCAAAAGTATATTGCTTTTGGGTCATTGGAGCTTCCAATAAAAATAAAATATTCATGTTTGGACCCTTTTGAAAATTGTAGGAGGGTACCAAAATAGTTAATCAGTATTAATACACAATATTCACAACGCATGCGACATCTGATGGCAATGACAAACGTTATGGTTGTGGGACCGTTGCCACAGCGCATGCATGTGAATATCGTGTATAGATATCCAACAGGTATCTTACAGTTAAGTGTCATTACCAGACGTTTATAGGAGTCAAGCCTTTTCAGACCACCACCCCCTATTTTCAGGTATTTTGGCCGTGTTCTCGCCATCATGGTCTTAGATCCATAGATTACATATGTTCTAGTGTTTTTGGTCCTCTCCTAGCCTTCTTGATTTTCTTAGTAGTAGTTCCAAGTGATGGTCTGAGGTACTAAATGCTTTCTTGAAATCAAGAAACACTGACATATTGAGCTCACCATTATCTATGTTTGTTACTAGTTTATCTAGCAGGGATGCAAGAGCTTTGGTGGTGAATCTCTTTTATCTTAAACCATTTTGACGATTAGTTAGGTATTTAGGTGACTGAAGGAACAAACTTGTGTGGTCAGATACATATTATCTGTTCAATTATTTTTCCTAGTAGTAGGAGTATTGACAAAAGTCACAGGTATGCTTTTGTTGTACATATTTTTGGTATCGGTATCACCAGGCAATCTTCCATGGGTATGGGAAGTCTCTGCCAGTCTGTTCGCATAGTCAGCATTGAAGTCCCCTATCAGAAATATCTCACATTTGTCAATATCAAGAATGCTTACTTAAAATATTATAGCCCATTCAATGTGATTTTTAACAAATCAACTAAGTGTTATGAAATATTTGTTTGGGATCGAACACATTTGATTTGATTTATATTTGAATCTCATGTTGACTGTGTTAGGCCATGAATAATGATGGCGATAATATGGTAATAAGAGCTTTAAGCTTAAAAAAAAACCCAATGCTGTGTACAATATGATGACAGGGTGTTGGATTTGCTCAACCTGATAAACTGGGTGATGCCTGGCATATCAAGCTTATCCTATGTACATACACCAGGTGCAATGATATGGCACAGTCCATTCCATATTTACTTGTAAATTTGAGATCTAGCAAAATATATTATTAAAGAGAACATGAGCAGTTCGAGAGGAACCTGCAAATGTTCCACCACAGAACAGTTCTAATATATCAAATTGAAATTGCATTAAATTAAAAAGAGAAATCTAGTAGCAAAGGATAGTACGCTGGTATATATAGCTGTGTATATGTTTCTTCTATGAAACCCCTTATAATATGCCAGTAACAAGAGCTTTCACTTCTTTTCCCCCATTACAGAATTGCCTACAGCTATGTGAAAATTGTCCTGTACATAGAGGCATAAAAATAAAATACAACATGCCAAGATGAAGGTGTTATGATGGCAACTGCTGTATGGATAAGGACAACACAGAAGTGAAGCTAATTAATGCATGTGTCACAGTGCAGAAATGTAAATAGATAATGTCTTTGATCTATTGAAGCAAATCCATGTGCAAGGTATTTATTTGATTGACAGTATTTTTTAGACCATCAGAGACTAGATACTGCCAACAGTTAGTCACTTTACCAAAAGGCTGTTTCCAGATACGTGCACCCTAATCTAGTACATCCTATGGGAATAATTCTTTACCAAAGTGTATTAGTTTGAATGTGGACTTCACAGACTTCTTTGCGATGTGATGGACTAGCTAGTAACTTTACAGTAACTTGGTTTTATAGAACTGTCTGGAGAATCTATGATAGATTGGAAAGGCCATCTAGATCCAACCTTCATTAAGTTTTGTGTGAGCTATATCAATGAAAGTTACTCATACATCATACATAATATACCTCATTACCTCAGTCAATTAGATATGGTCCTATTTTAATAAATCTGAACAGCAACTAAATGTGAGCTGCCCTGGATGGTCCAGATGATTAGTGATGCACCGTGCAGTGTTATTAGTCAGGTTCCCATCCTTATAGTTCTGCATGTGGCTTCCTCATGGTGGCAATTCTTCCTGAAAGTGTAATTAGATAAATGAAGAGCATTCAGTGCACTAGACCGATAATATGTAATGTGGAAAGCATAAATAATAACTTTAAAAGCTAAAGGGATTTCACTTATTTTCCAGTTATATTTAGTTGAGCGAGGTGATTTTTCTTCTCATGCCTTGGTCAGTTTGTTTATGGCTGATATTACAGAGCTGCCTAGGCTAATCACAAATATGTGTGGGGTGTATGAGCAGTACCTTTTGTTAAGATGTGCATTCTTGTGGTGTTAGGAGAATTGAGATATGTGATTTGAAGGTGTTGAACAAAAAATTAATTCATGATTGTCTAGCATTGTTGTCTTGACTTTCTGTTGCTAAGCCTACACCTAAACATATGACAGTAAAGGAATATGGGGGGATATAAATTGTTCTAAAATAAGTATTGAGAAAGTTATGTAAATTTTAATACCAGAATATCTGCCATGAAGACAGATAATTTGTCATTGTCCAAAAGTGTTCTGTGTATTGAACAATTATTTTTAATTATTTAAATAGCTTCATATTGTACACACATAATAATGGCATACCTTTTTATGTTCTTAAATCAATCATTCAAATAAAGGTGACACATCAACATATGAATTATGTTATCACTTGATTGTGCTTTGGTAATAACCTATTTAAGCCTATGAGCTTACAAAATGGGACACTGTCCCGCAAACAGAGAGTCACAACATACTATCAAATGAGAAACTGAAACAACAAATTATGCCAGAATAAGCTGCATAGGAGGGTATTCTGGTCAGTATAATATTTCAGTATCTCTTTCTAGTAGTCTCATGTTTAGAACCTGGCAAAATCTGGCTACACTGTGAAAGAGTGGGAGGGTGGGAGAGGAGGGGGGAGAAGGGTGTGAGTGTGGGAGTGCTGGGAATTCCCAAGCGGTTTGATAAGTGTGTCCCAGAGTTGCCCAGCACCTGCGCCACTCACTGTCAAATCTCAGACACTCCCCGCATTTATCTTGTACCGTCTCAATACAACACTGAGTCGTATATGCTGTAAGTGGCAACTACCTAATTTGAAAGGGCAACCTTTTACTGTTTTGATTCATGTCACTGAATCAAGCTGTTCAATTATTTATGGGTGGGTGGTGGTGCGGGTGGTGGGGTGGAGTACAAGAGGCGGGAGCTGGAACTGGAGTAGAAGCGCCGTCATGTGGCAGCGTTCTACATCACCCAGAGTGTGATGGGGGACTTAAGTTTGCTGCACAGACGCGTCTGTGGAACAATTACATAAAGTCATATATGCTAAGAACAAACACAGGAAAGGGGAACAGAGAGAGAAAATGAAGGAGACAGAGAAAGCCTACCATGTTGAATTCGAATTTTATTTTACCATAAAATATGGTATGGTGTTTTGGTTGCCATCCCCCAAGGGGGTAATCTTCCTGCCTGTACACCTGAGGGCATCCATCTCTCTAAACTAACAATAAGTAACTCGCAAAGTAATATTGCACTGCGCCCAGTTTAGCAATAACATCAAGTAAACAACAAGTTATTAAATTATACAAATATGCCTACCAGGGCTGTTCCGTGTCTATTGTCGTTGTAACAAGGACAATGGCTATAAATTGATTTATTTGCTTTGGCTAGTCAAATTTTTAATAAATTCAGCCTTTTCGGTGGGTCTTCAACTGCGCATGCTCGCGAGCGAACGGTCGGTTAAACACGGTCTGTGTTTTGTACTGCTCACAACAACCTACAAGTTGTGTTCATGCATTATTTCCAGCGAAATACAATTTTTTTTAATCGCGTCGGCAAATCATTAGTAAGACGGTTGATAGCCGCTGGCTAGGCAGGGCTCCAGACAAATTCAATAGAGCCTCCTCTCAAGGCTGCTTTGCCGCGCCAACTACCGTCTTTTGAGTCACCCAGACCGGCCCTTGTTCGCCCAAGCTGCTGTGAACATCTCCAGACAGTTCCGTCAGCCACTCACGACGAGCGGGCCATCACTCCACATCCGTATAATTCTAACAGCCGGAAAAATTTTGTTGTTGTTGCTGTTTGTTGTCATTCATTGAGTGGTTTGTCATCCCTTTTTTCAGTAGTTTTTAACATTTTTAAATAAATCAATTTTAGCCTGTTTTGTTAAGTGTGTAAAATCCCAGTTCGCCATATGCAGTTGGGACAGTAGGGAATTGCTCGTGTGAGTTTCACAATGATGGATTGATAAGTAACACAATGCTGGTTTGATAAGTGATTTCCTGGTAGTAATAATAATAGCAACCAAGTATTGCCAATTACGGGGATTGAAGCCTGAAGTATCCTGGGATGGGAATTAAAAATTGCATAGTCAGATGAAGCATCAAATTTTCAAAAATCAAAACAATTATCCAGATTTGATTCTACATATCTAACTTAAGAGTTAGATACTGATACACTTATTAAGTATTTGTTGCCACATAGAAGGGAATGTTGAGTCGATTTAATATAACCTGTTACTGCAGAAGTCTATGGTATCAGAGTTTTGGCGTGCTTGCCAAAACTATTTTCACATGTTTGAATTTCAAATATCTCAAAAAGTAGCCATTTCAATTAAAAGTTACTTCAAACTAAACTAAGGTAGATAATAATGATCAATTTAATATACTTATCTCAGAAAAATGTCAGAAACTCAAGACCATCGGAGTACGCAACTTTAAGCGAAGTATGACTTAAAAATTGATACTTGTCGCTTCCTAGCCAGGTGCTCGGCATTATTAGGATAGGGCAAGGAGCAGTGGAATGAGGAAGACCAATCGCCTGCGACTGAAATTTCCCCTGCTTAAGCAACTAATGTACAACAAAAAAACACACAAAAACAAAAGCCAAGGTGGAGAATCATTACACCTTACGTTCACATTATAACGCACTTTAACATATTATTATTAAAGTTGCAATGCCCCATGGTTTTGAATTCTGCCATATATATTAAAATAAATATTCCTATTTTTGGTCACACAATGTTGGGAGCTCTGTCTATCTATACCCAGTTGCATTTGCTCAGTATGATGTTTTCTGGTTTTGTAGTTTTGATGATTGTATTACAGCAGCGTTCGCAGCCTGGACTGTGTGGGGTACTTTGTGTTAAAGCCCTGATGCTATTTGCAGTGTGAATATGGAGTGATGACGGTCCTGATGTGATTGGAAGGCGGAGATGAGTTGGTTGCTTGTTGGGGTTTTACGTCCTGGCAACCTCTAAGGTCATATCAGATCAGGACGTGTACCGACTTGTGACAGTATACACTCATGGTGACCTTATAGGGCTGCCCCATGTGGAAATCAGGCCGCTGGCACAATGACCTGATATCCCACTCAGTCACATTATCCTGACACTGAGCTAATCCGTCCTTGTGCTGTCTTATTAGTATTAATGCCGAGCACTAGGCATTTAAATGACAATTTTAAAGTTATTGGTTTGACTCGACCCGGAACCGAACTTTCGACATTCCGCACGCGAGGCCCATGCTCTACCGATTAGGCGGAGACAAGTTGCTCATTGACAGTTTCTGTGACCTAAAAGAGAGATGGGTAGAAAGATGTGAGGAACTTTGATGGTGGCAACTTGTTAGTTAAAGTTGCAGAGTCCGATGGTTTTGAGTTTCTGTCATTTTCTGAGATAAATACATTAGGTTGATTTGTTATAATCTATCTTACTTTAGCTTCAAGTAACTTTTGGATTGAATGGCTAACTTTGGAGATATTTGAAGTTCAAACATGTAAAAGTAATTTTGGCAAGCATGCCAAAACTCTGACACCATAGACTTCAGCAGTAACACATTCTATTAATTAACTCACCATTCCCTTATATGTGGCAACAAATGCTTAATAAGGGCATCAGTATCTAAGTGAGATATGTAGGATCAAATCTAGATAAATGTTTTGGTTTTGAAAATTTGATGCCTTTATCGGACTATGCAGCTTTAAAGCCGCATAGTCCAGTCGTTTTGAGTTTTCGCCATTTGTTTAGATACACATATTAGGTTTATCCTTACAGATATGACAATTAGAAATGGTCAGGTGACAGCAAAATAATTATCTCAGATGCAATTTTGAAGTGATTAAAGTTGCATAGTTCGATGGTTTTCAGTTTCTGTCACTTTCTGAGATAAATATAGTAGGTTGATTGTTATAACCTACATTACTTTAGTTTGACGGAATTTCAATTTTAAATGATTGTATATATATATATATATATATATATATACATATATATATATATATATATATATATATAAATAGTGAGCAGAGTGACAGTTGGCTCACGGTATAGGAGGCGGGGGGAGTAGAGAATGACCCGCTCCGCAGCAAATAACATGGAAGAAGATGGTAATGGGAAACATTTAAGGGGCTGCCGTTATTTATATCCATATAATAAATTATATAGTACATATATAAATATATATATATATATCTAACCCCACCCACATTTGTATTTGTATAATATATACACACATATACATTATATATGTGATGTATAAGAATTATGTGAGTATTATGGATAACAATATTTGGATATTTATATTTGTGTATAAACTTCCGAGCGAGTGGCGTGTTGCGCCCCGTGCAGGGGGCCGGCGAGGTGCATGCCGGACCCCCCCCCCCCCCACCCCCCCCCACCCCAACCCCGTGAACGGGTGGGGGACACTCCAGAGCTTATTACATGCGATAATGGGATTATCACTATCCATATATGGCGGGGTTGAATGGATGACTAAAGACCTAGTGAACATGTTGTGCCAGCCTGATGAAGGACAACACAAATACGCTGACCGACGTGTCTGGACGCTCTGTGTTGTTCCCTCCGGACAAACCCTTGAACGCCCATCTGCCGGCTGGTCTCCGGGAACCAGCGGGTGGTTGTCCCAGCAATAAACTACATCACAGTTCCAGCGGCGCGGTGCATTGTGGGATGTGTCAGAGCAATACAAACCCACAAGAAGCACATGGCACATGCAAATACACTGGGTGCAGCTATGAAATGTGCTAGTTTCAGCTCATCTCAGGTCTTGGTTGAAACATCGAATACGAACTAAAAAAATACATATAATAAATTAAGATATTAATCTTTTATCCAGCATTGCATTTATATCAATATAATATGCACATCTTATGCCATGTGCATTTAGATTTAGACACATCTAGGCACTCAGACTAGTGTTAGAGCCATAGACAAAGTCAGTTTTACTTATTTTATTCATGTTTTTATTTATCTCCTATGGTTAATGACATGTGTAGGAATAGAAAATGAGTAGGGTTAATCAGATATTGGTTATATATTTCTTTGAAACAAGTTTTTGTTGACACATTTGATATTTTAATATTTAGAACAAGAATTACTTCTGGCTAATCAATGGTGATGTGAACATCAGCCTGTAAAGTGACTGAAATTGTATGTTTCTTAGCTCAAAATGCTTAATTATGGAGAGTTGTGTCTTAAACATATTCATTATATTATTTTATTGCATCCTTCCGTCCATGTTTGTGCCAAATTGTTATGTATTTCTATTAATTTTGAATAAAATGGCAGTTTTGCCCTACGCGTATCGGCAAACTCAATGGCTGTACACCTTTGCTTTGCTCCGAGCGCCGTTTTCAGCATATGTGCACTCGGAACCGTGAAATAATCTATTGTCGCATGTGCTCCTCCATCAAGCTGACCAGCACCGCCCCCTGCCGGGCGCACGGCGCTCAGACGGGGGCTATTTACGTGCAATGTGAGTTGCTCAGTGGCTCATGTGCGGCCGAGGTGCGCGCGTAGATAGCGGTGTTAGTACTGTTACTACCGCCAGTGGTGCCAAACTACCGATTCCCATGCATCCTGGGTAGTGATGTACTCCGTGTGTATGTCTGTCTACTCCCTGTCTACGTGTCTGTTTGTTTGCACGTGTGTATGTGTGTGTATGTGTGTCGGATTGGGTGTGTTTTTCGGTGTCAGTCTGTCTGTGTGTATGTATGTCTGCTTGTGTCTGTATGTGGGTATATGTGTCTGTGTGTCTGTCTACATGTCTGTTTGTTTGCATGTGTGTGTATGTGTGTCGGATTGGGTGTCTTTTTGTGTGTCAGTCTGTCTGTGTGTGTGGCTGTCGGTGTGTCGGTCTGTGTGTATGTATGTCTGTTTGTGTCTGTATGTGGGTATATGTGTCTGTCTCCGTGTATGTTTGTTTGCATGTGTGTCTGTGTGTGTATGTGTGTTGGATTGGGTGTCTTTTTGTGTGTCAGTCTGTCTGTGTGTGTGGCTGTCTGTATGTCTGTCGGTGTGTCTGTCTGTGTGTATGTATGTCTGTTTGTGTCTGTATGTGGGTATGTGTGTCTGTCTCCGTGTCTGTATGTTTGCATGTGTGTCTGTGTGTGCATGTGTTTCGGATTGAGTGTCTTTTTGTCGGTTTGTTGGGGGAGAAACGCCAGGTCATTCGTGGATCCTTGTGGGACGTGGCTGGAGGGTGGCGGGGAGGTCGGGGAATTGGCGAGGGGCAGGCGGAGGACATGGTTGGGACGGAGGAGGGAGTTGGGGCCGGGTTGGGCAGGGTGAGGTTGGAGCCCGTGGGGGGGGGGGGGGGATACTTCACGGGGGTTACTTGAAGCGGGACTGAGTAAGAGAGCACTTGATAAAGCTAGGTGTTCGAGATGGCACAGGGGGAGGATGGGGAATAAAGCAGCTCATCGGGCTGAGCGGCAGGGGGGGGGGGGGCTTAAAGCAGGTCATCAGGGGGTGGAGGGGCGGGGAATAGAGCAGCTCATCGGGCTGAGGGAGGCGGGAGTAGAACAGGTCACCAGACTGAGGAAGGGGAGGGGAGGGCGGGGAGAGAGGTCACCGGGCTGAGAGGGGGGAGGGCGGAGAGTAGAGCAGGTCACCAGACTCAGGGAAGGGGAAGGGGAGGGCGGGGAGTAGAGCAGTTCACCGGGCTGAGGGAGGAGGGAGGGCGGGGAGTGGAACAGGTCACCGGCTGAAAGAGGGGAGGGCGGAGAGTAGAGCAGGTCACCGGACTGAGGGAAGTGGAGGAGAAGCTCGGGGAGTAAAGCAGCTCACCGGGCTTAGGGAGGGGGAGGGCGGGGAGGGGAGCAGGTTACCGGACTGAGGGAAGGGGAAGGGGAGGACGGGGAGTAGAGCAGCTCACCGGGCTGAGGGAGTGGGAAGGACGGACGGGGAATAGAGCAGCTCACCGGGATGAGGAAGGGGGAGGCCTGGCCCGCACAGTAACTCTACCGGGTGGACGGCTATACGGGCGGCATGAGCTGCTCCCCGTGCTTGATTGTACACACGAGTAACACCAGGGTGCATGCCTTGTTTGCACATTGGCCTACTCTTAGAAAGAAAAAAACAGTCCTGCCACTCCCCCCACCCCTTCAACCTCCATCCCTTCCCCTCCCTCCCTCCTCACCCCCCCCCCCCACACACACACACATCTCCATGCGGTGCGTGCATAAGCTGTGTTGGGTGGTATCCTCCCTCTGTACGCCGGACGCTCCCGAAGCTTGTAATTATCTGCAGTTCTGCCGGTTATCAGCGCAACCAGCTGGGCTAAGCTCCCCCCCCCCCCTCCCCATCCCTCCCTACTTCCACCTTATTCTGACCCCCCCCCCCCCCCACTTCCCTCACTGCCTTCTTTCTTGCCATGCAATCAGTTGAAATGTAAATAGAAGCCGTCGCATGTCAAATCGATACCTCAGGGTACACTGGGACGCCCGGGTCACCATATCAAGTGTCTGATATGCGGTGATATTCAAATGTCCTCGGACTTGATTTGAATAAAATAAATAAATAAATACATAAACTCTTTCCGGTTTGCTAAAGTCCTCCGTGCTGTTTATGTTCATGGCAAACTGGGCAAGGTTTCTTTGAGCTTAACCTAGATTCTGTAGATTTGCCGGAAATAAATGCCCGACACTCTTTCGGTCCAGGCGTTATGTGATGGATAGGATATTATATGAGTATAATAGCCCGGAATATCCCTCCTGCTCCCCAGAACTCCCCCCAGTAATCTACTGCTGGAGTCTGGACTAGTCATCTGCTGCTCCAGCCTAGTAAACATCAGTTTTCACTGTGATCGCCACTCACTGCACCGCCAACATATTATAAGCAATATATACTTGCATATCTCTAAAAATGTATTAATATATTTGTATATGGGTCATTCTTTAAAACTGGGCACAAAAGTGCGACATGGAAACCAAAAGTGAAAACCTTCCATTTAATAGCAAAATACCTTCCAAATAATAGCCTAATCCAATGTCCTATGAAGGTTTGCATGTTGTGCAGATGTCAGAGTTGAACCAAATGAATTTTACTTTTTGAATTAGATCTTATACAAATTGAGCAATACATTAATATCACTCATGTAACATGAACATCAAAGACACATCCAGAATCTCCTTTTAACATATACAACATAGTCAACCAAGATTTGATTGATTACTCCTCTTGAGCAGACAAGGTTATGACTTACAAGAAAAAAGTTGAAAAATAAGTTTAGAAGAAGTTTGGCTACATGCATAGTGTAAATGTGTAAATGTTCACTTGTTCACATTAGCACAAAATCATTTAAGTAAACTTTTAATTTCTTTCTTGGGATAGCTTCAATAAATGTACTATTGCTAACATACTTAATAATAATACACAGAGGATACACTAATTATTTGACTTGCAATTAATAAAAGATAGAACAAATTATCAGCATCATAATGTGGAAACCAAATAAATATGTGGTGCCCAGTTTTAAAGAATGATTCATATATGTATATATGTATATGAATCTATGTTTAAATAAATGTAAGTAAATGGATTCATATATATATAATATTATATATGCATATATATGAATCCATTTTTAAATATACGTATGCATAAATGTTTTTGTGTGTGTGCTTCTGGTCCTAGCAGCATCCAATGTGATATCAGGATAGGTACCGACTAATGACAGGCCTCACTCATGGCTGCCTTATAGTGCTGCGCCCACTGAGAGACGAGGCATTGGCACAGTGATCCGGTGTACCATTCAGTCACATTATCTTGACAGTGAGAAAGCCAGCCTTTGCCCAGCACCAAGCTAGGTAGCGAAAGTTATCATATTTATACATGTTATACATGTTTATATAAATATATATGTAAGTATATGTGAATATATATGAATATATATGAATATATAAGTACATAAATACGTGGAGATACATATAGATATATCTAATATATCTAATATATAAATATATATAT
Organism: Branchipolynoe longqiensis; assembly: GCA_030323885.1. Classification (NCBI taxonomy): domain Eukaryota; kingdom Metazoa; phylum Annelida; class Polychaeta; order Phyllodocida; family Polynoidae; genus Branchipolynoe; species Branchipolynoe longqiensis. Next base: position 46,750 of record JASIRB010004043.1, read on the forward strand.
TTAATATACATAATGTAAAGGAATACAAATTTCAAATATATATACATAAAATCATATAAATATTATAAATGCATATAGTTAGTATATTTATATACGTGTATAAAATCATCGGTATGAGGTATTTCTTGCTATTTCTTATTATTGTTATGATCCGTTATTTTCCACTAACAGACCCAGATCTATTCACTGCGGCACTCATTTGCTACGGTGGCGCCGCCACCGGCAGTTCTTGGTACTCATTCCTCAGAAGTTGTATAGATCACTTGCTGTCTGTTCTATTCTCAGCTCTTTCTCTTTCTTCTCCACCTCAGCTAGGATAAGTTTATACATATATATATAAATATATAAACATACAATATATACGAATATATACAAATTTACATCAATATAAAGATATAGAAATATATATATGGAGATATATATATGTATATATCGATAAATATATATATATTCTTTTTTTTGTGATGGTTTATTTACCCATCCGATTACCAGTAAGTCGCAACGTGGCTTATTTTCATCGCTGAACCGAAATAGTCTCAATTTGGTAGTGGCCTTGTCATCTTAGCTGTTGGTAGTTATGTTGTTATATAGATACATGTATATAGATACATATGTTTAGATACTAAATAAGATGTATATATATATATATCTATTTAAATATATATATATCCATATATAAACACTATGCACACATATATATATATATATATGTTTAACTGTGCATATATATATATATATAAACCTTGGGACCGACTTTAAGTGGTCGATTTAGGGAGGTGGTCGATTTAGGGAGTTAGAATATAGTTACAATGGTATTGTTGGGACCCAAATAAAGCGATCGATATAGGAGCGTGGTCGATCTTTGGAGGTGGTCGGTTAGGGAGGTTTTACTCTATATAATAATATATATCTTAACTATATATATCTTAAATATATATATGTCTCATACCGAGGGAGTTCTATATCCTATGAACCCTAAATGGTTAAATGATGCCGCCCCGTCCCAGCCGTCCTGTGGGAGCCAATGATACCACAGATAACGTCGGAGGCCCTTTGAGGGCCCCCCGGGACCTCCACTGCCCGACCTCATTATACATGAGGGACAAGTTATGGGTGCGCGCCTGATTTCTGCATTCCCTGATGCAAAGTGAAGTTCCTCCTGTCTCCACCAGAGGCGCAGTTGCATTTGGGGTTTTAATGCATCGCAAAGTAGGCATTCGAATTGAATGCATGGGTTCGCTGTGGTGGATTCAGTCATCATCATCATCATCACCATCAATCCCTTAACCGCGAGGGCCATTGGGGCACGAAAGATGACTTTGCAACCAGCTTTCTCCAGTTTTGCCTGTTCTCCACTGCCCTCTGGGAATTGCTGAACTCATGGACTGCATTCCCAGAAGTCACACTTGATATAACACTCTGGATGGGAAACATGGATGGCGTGATTATCTCTTTAATCCTTCTTGTGCTTGGATGTCAGTTGAAGAGGTGGGGAGGAGGGGGGGGGGAGGTTGGAGAATAGCAGTAATTGTTGTATCTATCTAGCTCTAGGAATGGGGTTGGATAGTTTGTCCTCTGGGGTCTTTCTATTTGTTTTATTTTTTTTTTATTGAGGCTGTATTTATTCTGTCCATAGCATGTAAGCCTGGGTACCCAGGCTTGTTTTCAATGCTGGCCAGCTGTAGAGTTGGTGTTCTCTTACCAAACAGTAGCTGCTGATAAGGGATTTGATTGTCTGCATTTCAGTAGCAGATAGATCTGTTGGTACGTTTATCCTTATTACTATGTTAGTTGTTGTCTTAAGGTTCTATGTGACATGTGTGTCTGTCTCCGTGTCTGTTTTGGGGTTTTCTTGGGAAGAGTTTTCCGCTTTATTTTCTACTTAATTCTATACTAGCCTATTTTATTTTATTTACCCAAGACATATATATAGACAGTACATACGAGATGTGGATGTAAGAGAGATAACTATGGGAGACTCTCCTCCTCTAACTCTGGAATATTAGTAACTAGATGATGCTACTACCATGTCATTATATTATTCTTATTTGAGAAGTTATATAATTTATATGGACTTGGTTATCTCTTTTGTGTCTAGTTAACCTATTGACCCCCCCAATAGCCGATGTCTACTTTTCGTGCTGTGGGGGGGGGGGGGGGATCGTTAAACAAACAAACTAACAAAAACAGAACAGTTTAGACTGTTGCAAAGTGAGCGTTCTACAGATATACAAATTAATGTCCTGCATATGGACAATTTAATCTTGAGAACTATCACCATTCCAAAGATAGCTTAGACATTTGGCCTAGCCAATAAGAAGCTAGTAGTACAGTACCTTATTATAGTTTATGTGCATTCTAGAAAATGGATGGACTGTGTTTTGGTCATGTGTTGGAGTGAATTCGAATTGCTATTGATTCAGAGTTGATTTAATGAATTTGCTAATTTCTCTACCATACTCCTAGGACTTTAAAATTATATTCAATAATTATCACCTTCATATATATATATATATATAATATATAAATATATATATATGTATATATGTATATATGAAGATGATAATATATATATATATGTCCTTAAATACTTGGTTAGATAGCAATCAATGTTAACAGCTGGAAGACCCGTGGTCTAGCGCTGAGTTGTTTTACATCCTAACAACATATAAGGTCATATCAGGACGGGCACCGACTTGTGACAGTGCACACTCGTGGAAACTTCATAGCCACCGGCCACCGGCAGCATGTTCCAATACCCCACACAGTCATGTTATCCTGACACTGAACCAACCATTCCTTGCTCTATCCTAATAATGCAGAATGCCAAGCTAGGCAGAGTGCTTAGAGTGTCTGACTTTTTTCTAGGTCAGACTCCTAATCTGAAGGTTGGTGGTTCAATTCCCTGTGCCCCCACCTCTGCCATTATGGATTTCCACCGCTGTGTATAACTTGCAGCGTCATCAAAGGCCAGTTGCTCTCATACCATGTCTATGTGGTGTGGAAAGTTAAAAATCCCTTGGGTCGGTAAAAGTGTAGGCTCGGGCTTTCTATCGACAAACTGTCTAATGGTAAAAACAAGTCTATTCAGACTTATCCATGAGAGGCATATATATCTTCTTCAAGAGAAAGAAAAAAGAAAAAAAAGGAAGCAATTCTGTAAGTGATTGGTTTATCTCGATCGAGAATTGAACTCCAGACCTTCCGCATGGGAGGCCTGCGCTATACCGATCCGGCCACCGTGTCAGGTCGCAAGCGCTAACAAATGATATGCACATTTACCCCTCCCCCCGCCCTCACATATATTGTGCATACCACCACCAGTGTATACCTAACCACGTGTTAAACCAGTTTACGTCGATGTATATACCTTTGGAATTGAAGTTGTTCACTGGCTGTCAATGCGAGAACACGGCGAGGGGGTATAATCTCTAAATAGACCTCGCGACAGTTCTTCTTTTATTATTTCCTTTCTCCGAACCTGATTTGATCGCACATTTACTCGCAATAGCTTCCGTGTTTTCCGGATTAACTGTAACTAGTGTAAGTGAGTTTGTGACAGTGGCGCCCCTAAACGGCGATTACGAGCAACTAAATTTCTGTGGGGTTTTTCAATGGTGAAAATCAATATCCGTTTATAGGAGCTTGAAACACAAACTGCTGCAAATATGGGGACCCGTGCCACCAACCACTCGCCAGCGCCACCCATCATGTGGCGGGATTTTTTGTTTAAGCGGAATTTTGTATGAGCTACGAAAACAGTTTGCAGATAGTCCCATTGCGAAATTAAACCTCAGGATGATATATTGCATGGTACCAGAGTACCGGCTCACGAGAAACATGGGTAGTGGGTGTACAATTCTAATTGTTTATGTAATAATTAACAGCTTTTGCGAGAATAGAGGCTTGATGCCTGCCTATGTGACACCTGGGTGTTGAAGACAGATTTGTAACTGTGTATTTAATAATAAGCCGTTATTGCGCGATATGCGACTTGGTGCCAACTCAGATCAGACATGGGTATTGAACGAGGATTTCTAATTGTACATGTACATGTAATAATTAACAGTTATCATTACCTTGGTCGGCATTACTAACTAGCAGGGGGCATGGACTGGTTACATCAGTGGCAGGATAATAGCACTGGACAGAATTTTGGGTATTTATGCTGGCAGCATGCACTCCCAGTGGGGCAGCACTATAAAGCCATGCTGAGTATGCACTGTCACAAGTTACCCGTCCTGACATGACCTAAGATGTCGCTATGGTGGAAAAGATCAATTGATCAATCAACCTTAGAATGGTTCCTTGAGGAGATACAAAACAGCGGGCAGGGTATATCCTGGCGGGGGAGAGTGCCGGCGGGGTGGGCGGGGCAGGGCGGGGTGGGCGGGGAAGGGCGGGCGGGTGGGGAGGGGCGGGGCGATTGGGGAGGGGCGGGCGGGCAGGATTCGCACATTAACCATGTTTTAGGGCAACATCTGCCAACCTGATCACATACATCAGGAGCACCTACGATTTCGGAATGGGGAATATAGGTTTTATGGGGCTTATGCTCATCAAACTAAGCACATTCCATGAAGACTGTCTAACAGACTTTGTGTCCAGCAAACTTTGAATCATACTGACCAAGGCACTCTCCTTCAACGTTCTTTATTCTTTTTTTTTTTTAATCTAGCGAGTTTTGAGGTGTACAGAGAGGCAGAGGTAGCTGTAGTGAACGGTATGCACCCCCCAATCCCCCACCCTCCCTTCACACACATGTTTCCTCTAATGGAGGGGACAAAACCGACGAAGTGCCAGTTTCGGTTAGTGAGGATCCGTGGAACTAATGAAGAAGCGACCACTCCATTGTGATACTGAAAACCACAAGCACAGCAGGATTTGTTTGTTTGTTGGGGGCTTTGCGTCCTGGTAACATCTGAGGTCATATAGGGACGGATACCGACTTGTGACACTGCACTCTCATGGCGACTTTATAGTGCTGCCCCACTGGAAGACCAGGCCGCCGGCATCATGATCCGATATCCCACTCAGTCACATTATCCTGCCCTTCCATACGTATGATATCCCTGTAAGGACATTGATTCACTTAGGTAAAATAATACAAACAGTGTAAAGCTGAGATTCCTTCTACGCGGTATGCGACATGCGGTATGCGGCATGCGGCATGCGGCATGCGGCATGGGGCATGCGGCATGCGGCATGCAGTATGCGAATGGGAAGATTCCTTCTATGCAGTATGCTGCATGCGGCATGCGGCATGCGGCACACGACTGGCTATATTTTAAAAATAAAAATAAACAAGTATACTCCATACTGCACTGTATATGGCCTAATATGGCATATATATCTATATAACTCTTGGTACGTCACATGGAAATTCCTACCTTTATAATTACCAAATTATAGATAAGTATTCATATTTTTGTGGCTCTGGTAGCATTTTTACCAACCCGAACCCCCACCACCACCACTACCATGTTTCCCCTCAGCACCCTTGTGCGTGACCGTTCCGTAATGCTCTGTCGCCTCTCCTCGTCTAAGCCTAATGGACAAGTGCGAGTGATGTTTCTATTCACACACCGCGTGCCGCATGCCACATGCCGCATGCCGCACCGATCGCTACAGGGACCGATCGAGTTGTCGCATTTGCATTTGCATTTGCATTTGCATTCGCATTCGCATTCGCATACCACGTGTAAGGGTTGCAGCCCATTGACTTCAAGGCGTTTCGATTTTTTGCCGCATTCGCATTCGCATACTGCATACCGCATACCGCATGTAAGGAATCTCAGCTTAAGTGGGTAAAAAAAAACACACACACAAAGCACTAGATGAATTAGGCTCCAAGCCAATTTATTTTATTATTGCAAACAATGATCACGGATGCTATATTAAAAAAATATATATATAATTCTTTCTAATGCAGACTCAATAGAGCGTCCTCACTAGCAGGAACATTCTAAGGTGATTCACAACAAAACTACAATATAGTTCAAGCCTGTGGGTTATTTTTAAGTTGAAGAATGTAGAATCATCATTTACCAGAAGAAGAAAAAGAAAACTTTGAATAACAGATGACTCTTGCTTTTAGAACAGACGATTCTAGTAGTGCACACGTCGTGTAGTGTGCTGCGAACTTGAGAACAGTTACTCGATCCCCGATAAATTGTGGTGTGGCGTACGTCGGCCTTTAGTTTTAAAGAGTAGTTACAGTGCGGCTTCTGGTAGGACGTTGACACCTTCGGCGCATGCGTATTGAGCCTAATGAGCTGCGGCGGCTAACAGAGTTAGCCGGTGAAGGTTACAGAGGACGCCGGTAGGGGGGGACACAGCTTAGTTTCGTATCCAGCAAATGCAATGCATATGAAATAAATGAGGATAACCAGAGCATTTTCTATTTATAGATGTGTAATTAATCATACCTCATATGAACTTATATGTCTTCTTCTCTGTGGCAGAGTGGTTAGAGTGTCTGACTTTTTTCTAGGTCGGACTCCTAACCTGAAGGTCGGTGGTTTGATTCCCCATGCCCCCACCTCTGCCACTTTGGATTTCCACTGCTGTGTATAACTTACAGCGTCATCAAAGGCCGGTTGCTCTCATACCATGTCTATATGGTGTAGGAGGTTAAAAATCCCTTGGGTCGGTAAAAGTGTAGGATCGGGCTTTCTATCGACAAACTGTCTAATGGTGAAAACAAGTCTATTCAGACTTATCCATGATATGCAGTATAAATCTTCAATCATATGTATCCGATCTTCCGAGGGAGTGCTGTGTCCCGCCCCATGCAGGGCAAGGTGCATGCTGGTACCCCCCCCCCCCCCCACCCCAGCCGGAGAGGGAGGGGGAGGACCACTATACAGAGCTTATTACATGCGATAAAGGGTTTATCACTATCCATATATAAAAATCCTATGACGCGAGTGATGTTTTTAGGGTATGCAGGTACCGAGGAGCGCCGGAGGTGGCGCCACCAGTCATGAACATGAAGGAGGTCGTACAGTATATAGGCTAGTAATAATAATAAACACAATAATATTAATAAGGAAATAATTCCCTTCCGTGCCTTTATACTCGCATAATGCGTTATACATCACATATATATCCCTTGATTCCTGGGTCGTCTGAATCGCAGGGAAAGAAGCCTGGAGATCTGAATGGTTGTGGTGGGGACGGGGAGGAGGAGTGGAAGGGGAGTTGCTTCTGACCCAAGCAGCCTCGATCATAGTCCATTTCGTGCATTACCCGTCAATTGTATCGTCCATCCTGGTAAAAATTTGCTAGTTTTGTTGAACTAATGAACCCTGGAACTTTCTGGTTTTGTTGACACTCTGTGTGCATTCGGCCAGCGGAGTTCTCGGGCGAGTGTGCAGAATAGCTGACTGTTGTGAGGACTTTGCACTCCCTTTGCTGATAGCTGAAATGACACAGTTTCTGAATTGCATTGATCATCCATGGCATGACCAGATGAGAGATCGACCCTGCAGCAGTCTACAAGGGTGGTTGTGTGCCTTAGCGGTCCAATACATTATGGTGCTAAACCTAATAGTGCCAGCTGCTTATATCTTGTTGATTTAATTGTCCCATTTTGACACCCAGAAATTGTTCCCTAGACTCAGAGTTCTAACGAATCTGCCGCCTCTTCAAGACGTGGGGTAATGCAACAGGGGCGATAAACATCCTGTATTGCCGCGGCAGGGATTTGGAAGGGGGTGGTAAAGAAGACGGAAGAATAAGTAAGATACTTATAAGAAGTGGAAGAAGAAATGGAAGAAGAATGGAAGAAGAAATGGAAGAAGAAATGGAATAATATGTTGAGGAGTATGTGGAAGAAGTGGAAGAATATGTGGAAGAATATGTGGAGGAATGTGTGGAAGAAAAATTGGAAGGAGTGGAATATGAAGAATTGGAAGAAGATGTGGCAGACACAGTTGAAGAAGATGTGGAAGGTGAAGTGGAGGACGAAGTGGACATATATACAGATGAACCTCGATCCAACGGACTAATAGGGGGGAGCAGTTGTCCGTTAAAGCCGTTTAACCGTTGCAGCGACGACATTTTCTGGGGGGTACGAAAATATATATATATGTATTTCTGAGGAAAATTGATAACATACTAAAACTAACATTATATGTATGCTTGCTTCTCTCCTTCCTCTTTTCTCTCCTTTCTCTCCTTTCTCTCCTGTCTCTCCTTTCTCTCTCTCTTTCTCCCTCTCTTCTTTCTCTTTCTCTTTCTCTAGCGGATTGTGTCCGTTGGATCCGGAATCCGTTGCATCGGTGTCCGTTGGATCGAGATCCATCTGTATATATATATATATATATATATATATATATATATATATACACACACACATACGGTTGGTTGGTTGTTGGAGTGTTACATACTAGCAACATATAAGATCATATCAGGACAGGTACCGACTTGTGGCAGTGTGCACTCATGGTGACTTTATAGTGCTGCCCCACTGGGAAATTCGGCTGCTGGCATCATGACCCCGATATCCCACTCAGTGACATTATCCTGACACTGAGCTAACCAGTCCTTGCCCTATCCTATTAATGTTGAGCACCGGTGTAGGAAGCGACAAGCGTCAATTTTCTAAGTCATTGGTTTGACTCGACCAGGAATCGAACTACCGATCACCCGCACGCGAGGGCCACGCTCTACCGATTCGGCCACCGCGCCAGGTATGTACACATGATGTATAGGCCTAGTACATACACACACATATATGTATATGTATATAGAAATATATCACATATATGCATATACATATATACTGGGTGACCACAATTCCACAGGCGCCGGAGTGGCGGTGAGATGCGGTGAGTCCATAGTTTATAGATTGGTTGGCGGGGCTCACTAAGGCCCGACATGCAGGCGGGAGTGTGGTGGAGACGCCCGATAGGGGGCGATACCGGAAGCTGCTCACGGAGCCCCGGCCCGGTGCGCGCGCCTACAGACCGGATGTGCCAGTTGAACACTGGGAAAAGCAATAGCAGAAATGGGGCTGGTATGTGTTAGCGGCGGGAAGACAATGCTTAATTCAAACCGTTAATATGCACACTGCAATGGCTCAATCTGGACCGTGGGGCACTTGTTTCTCGAGTGGAACGGTGCGGGATCAACTCCCGGCAGAGACAAACCAAAGTTTTACACTTGTGCATATTGTTCAGCACAATGCATTTTAAATTACATCAATGAAACATATTCACCCTAAATAAACACAAACTTGTACTATGTTGTAATCTTAGTATGTGTGGAGCTAGCAATATGAACTATGTCTGCAAGCGATTCTGAATCAATATTAAAATTTAGGCACCGACATTAATCTTTGATTCTTACACAAATGCTGAGTACACACTGCCGCACATTGTGCGCCCGAATGGCCGCCGCCACACTCCCTTATGTACTTAGTCGGCCCCTGTAGTGGGATTGAGATTAAGTAGTAGGCATTCTGTTTGGATACTTTCACAAAACAACACTTCCTCTCAGGCAAGGGATCATTCCCATTCTCAGTTTCAATACTTAATCACAAAGTGTCAACATTGTAAAACCTCTCTATCCGTCTTTTCAACAGCCTAAGCACGAATTATCTGCAAGTTATTTAAAAGGTCTACGTGCAATAATTGATTGAGCGTCCCTCACAGAACCAGGTATGGGATCGTGTTGGCAAGTCGAGCTAAATCTTCCCCCATGCATTGATGATGGGAATCTCCCATGATGCATTGTACCGCCTTTATTTGAGAACGGCTTTGCATAAGAATTAAGTTGCGGAACACTTTTGGGAAAGAAGCTTAGTCGGTTGGTTGTTGGAATTTTTCGGCCTAGCAACATCTAAGGTCATATAAGGACGGGTACCGACTTGTGACAGTGCGCACTAATGGCAACTTAATAGTACTGCCCCATTGAGAAACCAGGCCGCCAGTACTATGAACCAACATCCCACTCAGTCACATTATCCTGACACTGAGCAAACCGGTCCTTGCCCTATTCTAATAGTGATGAGAGCCTGGCTAGGAAGGGACAAGTATTCATTTTCTTAGTCATCGGTTTGACTCGACCCGGAATCGAACTCCCGATCTCCCACACGGGAGGCCTGCGCTCTACCGATTCAGTCACCGAGTCCGGTGCTAAAGAAGAACCTGAGCTTTGCTCGAGCTTTTCTCTAAATGAGAAGTGTATAGAAGGTTTATTTCTTTGATGGGATTTTACGTCCTGGCAACATCTAATGTCATATCAGGACGGCTACTGACTTGTGGCAGTGTGCACTCATTTCCACTGGGAAATCCGACTGTTGGGATCATGACCCGATATCCCACTCAGTGACATTATCCTGACATTGAGCTAACCAGTCCTTGCCCTATCCTATTAATGTTGAGCACCAGTCTAGGAAGCGACAAGTAACAATTTTCTAAGTCATTGGTTTGACTCGACCCGGAATCGAACTCCCGATCTCCCACACGGGAGGCCTGCGCTCTAGCGATTCATGGACACACTGAACCGCCACATGCCGATATGTGGATCATTGTCATCTTCAGATCATGAGGCATGGTTTCCTTGCCCTCAACCCCACATCCCAACGACCACCCTCTCTCTCCTGTTTCTGAATGCGCCAGCCAATCAGACCACAGTGACCAGCTTGTCTGATCAGTGATTAACGTGCGTATCCACACATAAAGCAAAGCTTGCGGTGGAATATCTCGTGCAGTGGCCATGTCTCACACACCCCAGCCTCCATCTTGTTTAATATTAGAGTGAATGAGAGAGCAGATTCACACCGCCTACATAGTCGTAGCCAAACTACTGATCCATGTACAGTGGTGCCGGAAACCAGCCATTTGCCATGCGCATCCCGCAGCTCTACTCTAAGCACATGCAGGTGGAATATGGTTCCTGTACTCGGCTTGCAGCTATTAGATCCGGTTATTGCTGCCATCTATAGAAAGCTGGTGGTCTACGCCAGTTTGGGAAAACACATTGACATCTTGTTGTTTGTCTGCCTTTGTTCGACATCCTAGCAACATCGAAGGTCATATGGGTACCGACTTGTGAGCGTGTGCACTCATGGTGACTTTATAGTGCTGCCCACTCGGAGACCATGACCTGATATCCCACACCCTCACATTATCCTGATACTTTGTCAACCAGTCCTTGTCCTATCCTATTAATGCCGAGCGCTAGGCTAGGTAGTGACATGTATCAATTTGCTTAGTCATTGGTTTGACTCGGCAGGGATTCGAACTCCCGACCTTCCGTATGGGAAGCCTGCGCTCTACCGAGTCAGCCACCACGTCCGATTTGACAGGTCGTTGTGAAATTCAAATACTTATGGACAGTTAGTTAACGATGTTCAAATCTACTTGAGTTATGTAGACTGTAATGTAGGAATATGTTTGTTTGTGGTTTGTTTTTTGTTGTTTTGCGTCATAGCAACATCTAAGGTTATTGGTTTGACTCGACCAGGGTTCGAACCCACGATCCCATGATCTACCAACCCGGGAGACGGAGGATCTAACTCATTCGGCCATCCCGTCTGGTCAATGTAGGAATAGGATGGGGATTAAGATATATGTCTGCTGTTTTTAAAATAACACATACTGGCAATGATTGTTAGATACAAGATTCACCCCATACTGCTGCAGTAGGGGTGCAAACCAACCCTATGTAAAAGCTGTCGAAAATGCGGGTCAAAGAATTGAGAGCCTAATTTCACAATCTAAGAAGCAACAATTATTCTTTACATATGTCTTATTGATAGCCCGCTACCTTTGAGTTGAAAAATATAATATAATATCTAGTTTAATAAGATTTAAAAGTGAAATCGACGGCATTCTGCAGCTGCCATCTTGTCTTTTTGCATTCTCTCCCATTTCACCAACTCTGTGCCTATAGAAGTATCCATTTGATACTGGAGGCAGGCATTCTACTCTCTGTCCAATAGTAAAGCTATTTTTGCCCGTATTTAGACTACGTTGTCGTTCACCTGTGTACTGCGAGTACCGGGTGAATCCTTTATCTAAACGATTGTATGTCCCGATGAAGTGTATTTTCTGCTGAATAAATTGTTTAGATAATAAAAGAAGGGACAAAAAGGCGATACATTTGGCTTTAGCTACCTGTCTGTTGAGCCCAGTCAGACCTCACTGGATTGAGGAACCAGATAGAAAACGGACACTGTCCGGTGAAATACGGCAATGTATGGTTTATATACGGTTGGCATCTGGCATGTCCGTTATCTGTTTGGTGGTGTCCAGGGGTGTCCGGTACAAGTTTTGAACATGCACAAAACTTGTACTGGACACCGCCGGACTGAGGTATATGGTTGGTGTCCGTTTTAAGTCCATTTAGTCAGTTTTTCCCGTTTCATGTCCGTTACTCATCTGTTAGGTGTCTGGTTTGTATCCTGAAGAGACCATTGATGGTGGTGCGAGAATTTGGTCCGTCGGTTTTTGGCGCATCCATGAACAGTCTGGTAGGTGTCCGGTTGGTGTCCGGTTGGTGTCGAGTTGGTGTCCGGTCCGTCCGTTTGACATTTGGTTGCCATCCGGTTCTCGTCTGGTTCTCGTACGTTGTCTCTTCGTTAATGTACGTTTCTTGTCCATTTAGCATCCGTTTCATCCAGGTACCTTTGCAACATTTCAACACATTTTGGTACATTTTGATACTGGACACTACCGGACTAGCGAATTCTTTGTCCGGTGGTGTCCGGGACTCAGTCCGCTAAGGTCTGACTGGGCCTTAATATGGACTACAACAGCATATTCCACTGCTTGTGTTAATTACAATACATTACTGCCCTGAATAATAGAATACAAAGACAGTCAATGGCGTTCTCTGTGGAGGATTGGTTAAAGTGTCTGACTTTTTTCTAGGTCAGACTCCTAATCTGAGGGTCAGCGGTTCGATTCCCCATGCCCCCAGCTCTGCCAATTCACCGCTGTGTATAACTTACAGCGTCATTAAAGGCCGGTTGCTCTCATACCATGTCTATGTGGTGTGGGAGGTTAAAAATCCCTTGGGTCGGTAAAAGTGTAGGCTCGGGCTTTCTATCGACCAGCAGCAGAATGAGTAAGACCAGTCATCTATGACTGAAATTTCCCCTGCTTAAACAACTAATGGACAAAAAAAACACACAAAAAACAGGGGAGGGAGGAGGAGGAGGGTGGGTGTTGCTGTTTTCAGTGCCATACGTTCCACTTTCCATTTGCACACATCGGCACCCTCTACGTGGACGATACAAGCAGACAGCAAGTGCAAAGTTAATTACGCGACAAACACATTCTTTTTTCACTATAGATAGTCGTGAGCGAATATTACTGTGACTAGTCCGAATTCTGTCAGAAATCAATCACGTGATTTCAAATCACGTGATTAGAGTAAAATCTCCGTTCGGCAGCGACGATGGCCTAAACGTTTAGCGTGTAGGCAGTGATTTTTAGAATGGTGAATGTAGATCTAATTATTGTAAAAAGTCCTAGACACACCAACAACAAAAATGTGTTAGATCACCTAAAGTAGTAATCCGATATCGATAATAATCCACTGCCGGAAAAGAACCCCACGTCAATTGAGCTTTGCCGCGTCGCCGCCCACGTGACTGTTATATGTCGCTGATTCGGCGTGCCGCTGTTCCGGTGAGTGGACGACACCCCGACATCACACCTACAAGGCCAGAAATGAAAATAACTTGTTCAGTCTCCCGGCCCGACCTAAGAAATGCCCTCGACCTGCAAATATTATTTATTAAAAAAAAAAAAAGCATCCAAATTAAATATTAAAACCCCAAACTACCCTTTCCCGCCTGTAAAGATGGTTGTGCAATGAAAAACTTTCAGTTGGATAAAGATTTTATAGTCATTTTAAAGTTTTCTTGTACACATTTTAGCCAGAAAGTGTCTTCTCTACCGTCTGATCATCACTTCTGACCACGAATACTATGGTTACTTTACTTCTCCCTGTACACCAACATTCTACATACAAAATATAAAATATAAATAACAACCTCCCACCCAACCTGGACAAATTTAAATGGGTGTATGCTAAACAAGTATCTGTTTTGTATGACAATGCAGTTTTTAGTTCACAGTAGAACATTTACTGGTATGCAGGTATTGCAATACCTCAGGGAGTTTGACGCCCCTGCCCCACAGAGTTGTAAACCACTGCCCTGTGGTACAGGTTCTTGACAGAACCGAAGGCTAGGGGAGCAAACCCTGAACAGAAAACCATGTCACTGTGGCAGCATCAAGGGCGGTTGATGTATGGAACTCCCAACATCTCCCGACCAGCCACTGTCTGGACATTTTCTTGCTGGTGTGAAACCTATATTTGCTCCCCGAGAGAGTGCCTCTGGTAACTTGCAAAAGCCAGCAGCACTTCAACACTTTTGCAGGCAGCTTTCATGAAATGACCATCAAGAGAAACCTGAAACTGACAAACATTAAGACCGACTCATGGACATCACTCTCACAGCAGAGAGCTAAATGGAGAGCGGCAGTGAAGTAATGAAAGCAGTCTTTGTCGCATATAAAATCCTCCGGTGCGACTGACACTGGTCTACATCCAGTGGAGGCGAGGAAGGAAGGTGGAGCAGCCACTGGTACAGCGTTGGCCTTACAGAGTATAACAAATAATAATAATAATTAACCCTTAAGTATCTTTATACTCGCATAATTCGTTATGCACATATAATATATATATATATAATATATATATATAGGAATGCCCTACATAGGATGTGTGAAAATATACTTACGTGAGGCGCGACAGTCTCTGGAAGGGAGCAGACGACAGATGTGTAATTGGCAGGAATTCTGTGACGTCACTCGGAAGTAGGTCACGTGCTGCTTCCGCCTTAAGCGCTCTCTGATGCCTCCCATCCGTATCCCAAGCGCCGTGCCACGACAGGATCCCACTCCCCATTATATGCAGTTCCAATGCTCGCATTCGGCTATTATTAGCAAAATACATGTCCTATGAGTTGCTAGGCGACCAGAACATGGTAGATTGCCTTTCTAATTAATGTAGTAATTCCTGCGGGCGGGATAAGGTGGTGTGTGTGTGGGAGGGGGGGGGTATCACAGTTTGAGTAAAGGCATGTAATATGTGCGGCCCGGCTGTGCAGCATTCGTTGATTAAACAATCATGGTCGCTCCTGTGTACAAAAAAGCATGCTATATTATTGAATAAATGCATCGTCCAGTTCATGTCATACGTACCCATTAATGGGTAGATTTTTGGTAGGTTTAACAAAAAAATGCAATTCTTAAATCCACTCTAGTCTGCTGCAAATGCTGTTCAGTAATATTACAATATTAAATCTGGTTAATATGGTTGGACCTGGCGTATTGTGTAGTCTAATAAAGTAATACTCTATATTAATATAGTAAAACTAAAACCTCTCTAACCGATCACCTCCACAGATTGAGCAGTCCCCTAAATCGATCGCTTTATTTGGGTCTCCAACAATACCATTGTAACCATATTCTACCTCTCTAAACCGACCACCTCCTCAAATAGACCACTTAAAGTCGGTCCCAAGGTCGGTCGATTGAGAGAGGTTTTACTGAATAGGCATATTGCTATACTATATATATACTATATACTATATAATATATACTAATACTAATAATATTTACTAATACTAATCATCATCATTATGCTGTCCGTCGCAATGCAACAAAGACTGCTTTCATCACTTAACGACTGCTCTCCAATTAGCTCTCTGCTGTGAGAGTGATGTTATTTCAAGTCGTTGTGCATTTCATCAAAGCTGCTTGCAAAGTGTTCAAGTGCTGCTGGCTTTTGCAAGTTACTAGCAGCACTCTCTTGGGGAGCAAATAGAGGTCTCACACCTGCAAGAACACGTCAAGACAGGTGCAAACTTGTGTCCCAGCAGTGGCTGGTCGGGAGATGTTGGGAGTTCCATTCATCACTGCCCTTAATACTGCCACGGTAACATGGTTTTCTATTAGGGTTTGCACCCTTAGCCTTTGGTTCTATCAAGAATCTGTACCACAAGGCAGTGGGTTTACAACTTTGCAAGGCAGGGGCGTCAAACTCCCTCAGGTAATTTAGCACCTCAGGTATCAGAAGTACTGCAATACCCGCATGCATTTTCCATAGTAACTAGTAGATATCAGGGCTTTGTCAATATTGTAAGCGTGATAATGATGGTAGTGTGAGTGTAAGGAGAGGGGGATGGGGTCATTTTCACATAATATATACTAATATAGGCACTAATACTATACACTAAGATAGGCATATACTAACTTTTAACATGTCCTGAAATTGGCGATTTGCTCGGCAGGAAGATCGCTCCTTGGGGAAGGCATACAGCTTACCTTACTACATGTTTGTGGTTAATCAAACTTAAATATTGTTTTCTTTTAAACTGAATATACAATGCATATTCTAGCTTCAGCCTAATTTGGTTAGTGTTTGTACTGTTGGTTGCAACCAATATTCCCACCACAATCTCTTTGGTGCGACCAGACCGGATGGCCGAATGAGTTGAGCGCCCGTTTCCCGCTTTGATACATCATGGAATTCGAACCCACGGGTTCGAATTCTGGTTGAGTCAAACCAATGATTTAAAAATTGATACTGGTCGCCGGCCAGGCGCTCAGCATTATTAGGATAGGGCAAGGACTGGTTGGCTAAGTGTCAGGATAATATGACTGAGTGGGATATCAGGTCATGGTGCTGGTGGCATGGCCTCCCAATGCGGCAGCAATATAGAATCACCATGTGTGTGCACTATTACAAGTCAGTTCTTGTCCTGGTAAGACCTTAGATGTTGCCATTGCGTAAAACTCTAGCAGCCAACCAACAACCAACCTCTTTGGTGTGAAAGTGACCCCTCTCCCCTCCTTCCCCTTACACACACACTCCCATCATTACCACTTTTATAATATTGGCAAAGCCCCGATATCTCCTAGTTACTATGGAAACTGCAATCAATAGGCGTGATACAGCAGTCGTGGGCAGCTTGGAAAATTTAATTTATTTGCTAGATAGCAGGATTGCAATAGACTACATCACGGTTCCGACTGCGCATGCGCTGAAAACAGCATTGGGAGCAAAGCAAAGGTGTACGGCCATTGAGTTTGCCAATACGCGCAGTGAAAAACGTCAGTTTTATTCAAAATTAATAGAAATTCAAAACCCTAACCTTATTATTTTAATATAATCTTTTTGGTAAACATGTTTTCTATATGTGTTCCAAGCGGTTTGTGTCTAGGTGGTCTGGTTTTATCAATATTTTACTTTTTCTGTATGGAGATTGCTCACTGCCATTGACAAGGCATTGATTAGCCAGAAGTACTTCTTGTTCTAAATATTAAAATGTCAAATGTGTCAACAAAAACTTGTTTCAAAGAAATATATAACCAATATCTAATTAACCGTACTCTTTTTCTATTTCTACATATGTCATTAACCATAGGATATAAATAAAAACATTAATAAAATAAGTCAAACTGACTCTGGCTATGGCTCTAACACTAGTCTGAGTGCCTAGATTTTTCTAAATCTAAATGCACATGGCATAAGATGTCCTGATTATATTGATGTAAATCCAATGCTGGATAAAAGATTAATATCTTAATTTATTATATATATATTTTTAGTTGGTATTCTATGTTTCAAACAAGAACTGAAATGACCTGAAACTAGCACATTTCATAGCTGCACCCAGTGTATTAGCATATGCCATGTGCTTCTGGGGGGGGGGGGTTGTTTTGCTCTGATGCATCCCACAATGCACCGCACCGCTGGCAACGTTATGTAGTCTATTCAATTGTTTTCCCCAACAAGCGCTGCTTGGCGGGTGTATCTATGGCAAGTCTACCCGGGGAATTCTATGGACATTCTTTTTTTTACTTCTGTATAGTTACTTTTGTTTTTGCTGTCTGTGACCAGGAAGCCATATATCATAGCATTAGCGGCTATTGTCTCTGAATACCAACTGATCCAAACGCGTGTATACAACATATTCAAGGGGATCAGAATTGCCCACAGTGCGACTTAAGGGTAGCCAAATAAGGAATCTTCCCACACGCGCCTTTATGCTCGCATAAGTTCTGTACATCACATATAAACGATATATTTGGCTTTAGTACCTATATGTATATATATAGAGAGATGCATATACCAAATATATATTGTTAGCAGTGATATGTATGTATACACATATATATATATGTGCTTATATGTGTATATTATATATGTATATATTATATGTTTCTATTATATTTATCTATTATAAATGTGTATGTGTTTATATGTATATGTGTACATGTTTATAATTATATGTATACATGTGTATGCACGTACATCCGCATATGTGAATATGCATATATATGTATACATGCATATACATATACACATACATCATTATATGTATCTGCGTATGTGTATATGAGGGTATGTGCATATGTGCATACATGTGTATATACATGTATGCATATATGTGCATATGTGTATATGTGTATAACTATAAGCATACCTATGTATATATACATGTATATGTATATATGTGTATATGTATATATGTGTATATGCATGTATATATGTATACATGTATATATGCATGTATTCATATGTATATGCATGTGTGTATGTGTATTTACATATGTGCATGTGTGCAGGTGTGCATATGCGCATATATGTGTGTATGCACAGGCATATACACTGCGTATGCATATATGTGTATATGTGTATATATATATATACATATACATGCATATACACATATATCTATGGATACATGTGGATGCAATATGTAAAGTAAAAGCTCTCTAAATAGACCGACCATGGGACTGACTTTAAGTGATCATTTAGGGAGGTGGTCGGTTTAGAGAGTTAGAATATCCTTGCAATTGTATTTTTGGGACCCAAATAAACCGATCGATATAGAGGAGTGGTTGATCTGTGGAGGGGTCGGTATAGAGAGGTATTCCTGTATATATATGTATATATGTATATACATTGTATGTATATGTGTATATATGTATATATGTATTTACGTATATATGCATAAATGCATACATGTATATATGTATATATGTATATATGTATATATGTATATATGTATATATGTATAAATGCATATATGTATATATGTATATATGTATATATGTATATATGTATATATGTATATATGTATATATTTATATATGTATATATGTATATATGTATATATGTATATATGTATATATGTATATATGTATATATGTATATATGTATATATGCATATATCTATATATGTATATATATGTATCTATGTATATGTGTATATGTATATGTGTATATATGTTTATATACACATATGCATATATATACATATATATTTATATAACACTACTATTGAATGATGTGCATCCTTAATCGCGACCTCTTCCAGCCAGCTTATCTACAAGGCGAACGAACCACTCTGTTATTCCCCGGGGATGAACGGGGCAGACATCGACACAATAAGATCTCATTTCCCCCCTTGTCCTCCCCGGGTACTCGCCGAGTACTCGCCGGGTACTGGCCGGGTACTCGCCGGGTACTCTCCCTCATCTCTGGCGTTATACGCTCAGTTTTATCAACAAGCTTCTTCTGGGAAGTCAGTCAACGCGCAATGTGTCGCCATTGCTGCCAAATAATGCTCGCCAGACACCTGATGGTGTTGGCGATTGTCTGACTGGTGCTGTTATAAAAGGTGCGTGATTCTGTGATTCCCATCGACAGCCAAGACACCAAGTTGCATACAAACAAAGACCCTATAATACTAAGACGGCTCACTCAGCCTGTACTGCATGTGTAATCAAAATGATCAAACCCACCACTTGGTTAAACAGTTGCTATATTATATGTATACATGTATATATGAATGTGAAAGATGTGTGATGATGGCAATGATGATGATGATGCTGATGATGATGGGTATTTGTTCGTAGCAATTTCATATTGATGTGTATTCATACTTACCTATCTCATGTATAATATAATTGTATGTGTTATCATATGAAACACCAACCAGGAGCCAGCTGATCAAACCCACCACAAGGTGGCACTGCAAAATTTACATTACCATTGGAGAGATAGGGAGTGAGCAGTCTTAGTATTATAGGGTCTTTGATACAAAGTTGTAGTTCTGTGTGATGTTGCTCTCAGCGCTTCTCAGACGAGCTGGATTCCTAGCGCAGTGTCGATCTGGCCATTGCAGGTTATGTGTTTGATAATTTAGTCTGCCAATATTACTAATGTTGCATAGTCCAGTAGCTTTGAGTTTCAGTCGCTTAATTGAGATACATATCATAGGGTGGTTGATATAATCTACCTTATTTTAGGTTAAGGTATGTTTTATTTTAAATGACTAATTTCTCAGAAATTTGAACTGCAGCCAGGCAAAGATAATGTTGGCAAGCATGTCAAAACTCTGACACCAAAGGATTCACCAGTAACACTAACAAGCTCTATTAGATTGACTCAGTATGCTCTTCAATAGCCGTGTTCACATGGGAAAAGTTTACGCCGCTTCATACAAGGCAGATAATATGAACCAAACTAGTGTCGCGTTCACACGGGCAGTACTTGGGCCGGAAATCGATATCAGCGCATGAGAAAGTCCATACTAACCAGCGCCAGTTTCGGTTAGTCGACGTCGGCACGAGAGAGTGTGGGTTCGACCTAGATATGTATAGACTGAATCATATTGGTTTGGAACGGTCAAAACTTCTGCTGGACAGTGAAAACCTTAAAATAAATCGTGAAAAAAATATATGTGCACCTCTAGCAGGTTCATAGACCAAATTATATTATATAGTGTGTCGTGCTTAATCCGCCTCATGTAAGTCGGTTGCGTTCACATGGGCGATATAAGTCGAATCATAAAATTTGGTTCATATAAACCACCTACACAAGTGGTTTATAAAATCTGAATAATACGAATCGAATCAGCCCTAATCTGACTTAGCCTCGCGTTCACACACGAAATGTAACCCAAACTATACAAGTCGATTTTTATGATTCAAATTATTTGCCCCGTGTGAATACGGCTTATGTAGCAACAACTGCTTAATACTGTAATAAGTGCTCCGGTATCTAAGATCATCATCATCATCATCATGCTGTCGGTCGCGATGTGACAAAGACTGCTTTCATCACTTGACTGCCACTCTCCATTTAGCTCTCTGCTGTGAGAGTTGCGTCCATGAGTCGGTGTTAATGTCTCTCAGCTTCAGGTTTCTCTTGATGGTATCCCTGAACCGGAGACGGGGGCGCTGTGCGGTTGTACATTTCATGAAAGCTGCCTGCAAAAGTGTTGAAGTACTGCTGGCTTTTGCAAGTTACCAGCGGCACTCTCTCAGGGAGCAAATAGAGGGTTCACACCAGCAAGAACATGTCAAGACAGGCGCAAAACTATTTGTCCCTTCAGTGGCTGGTCGGGAGATGTTGGGAGTTCCATACATCAACCGCCCTTAATGCTGCCACAGTGACATGGTTTTCTGGTTAGGGTTTGCTCCCTTAGCCTTTGGTTCTGTCAAGGACCTGTACCACAAGGCAGTGGTTTACAACTCTGCAAGGCAGGGGCGTCAAACTCCCTGAGGTATTGCTATACCTGCAATACCTGCATACACACATAGGCATGTATAATCAAATCAGGAATTGGTTTGGAAGCTTTGAAGCTATCATCGGACGATGCAACTTTTAGTTCGCAATGTTAGTACACTCTGACATCATTTTCATCGTGCAAGGAAATGTCGAGAACAGGGCTATTAATTATTATATATATATATATTTATAAATCTGTGAAAAATCAGCAACTTTAAAATGTGCATAAAATATAATTTCGGAACAATATTGTTTAAACAATTACTTAAATATCATTAAATAGGTCAACAATAGCAAAGTTCCATTAAGTAGGTCAAGTTATTCGAAGGTCTAATAATGTTCCAGGAGTTGTGTATTCCTTCATATCGCCTGTTTTAATAAGTTATCACGTGCTTGTTGGTAGGTATCTACCCATAGCCGCCTCTGAGCAACCTGAGCATCAGTTCCCATGCACACAATCAGGTGAATCCACCGACAGGGGGTGTCTATCTGCAACTGTGTAATGCTGCTTCCTTCCCTCTCTGTCAAAAATGTGACTTTAATAAACGATGGAGCGCGCCTTTTTCTAGGTCCACTCAAAACAGTTCCCAATCGGAACCTAATTACACTGTGTTGGCCTTGATGGAAGAAAATAACAAATATGTTCTTTGCGGGAACAACTTTAGTACTTTTCTGCACAATTTTGTATAACAATCACCCTGCGATGGGTGTATTTAATCTGCCCATAACGGTTATGTCTAATGATTCTTCCTCGCCGCTAGACATCACTAGTCACGTGGTTCCCCTTATTTCATCACTTTCAGTTGTTATCAAGCAGCTATTGCTAGAATATTTTGGCATTTATCCCCAGTCCATGATAATAGAGCGTTCATTAGATGAGTTTAGCCATTAGAACCAGTAGGAGCTCACCATTTTATATACTTTAATATATCAAGGTAATTTAATAATAGCAAAATGTGGTACTCACCTTGCAGGTCCGAAATCAGATTTATGTCATTGCGAAGATTCCCTGAATTCCAATGAAGATATTGCTAAAGGATGTTCTATCGCTCTTATGAAGACACTTGTATATAAGGATTCATTACATACACGTTCCGTATATGTCCCAATAGAACTAGAAGCATGCTACCCAATAGAAGCACACACCCCCATTTCAAGATTGAAAACACGCACAAATTTATTATCATATTCAGACTGAATGCACATGAAATATGACAATCCCACTTTATTTCATTGGCATGGCAAAAACAAATCAAAATTTACGATCATATTCAGACTGAATGCACATAAAATAAGACATTCCCACATTATTTCAGAGGCATGACAAAAACAAATCCATGAAATACTTTAACTTTGAATTGACGTGCATCCATGTGTCTGCACTCACTCAGTGCGCATCTATTGGGACATATACGGTATAGCTACAGAGTTCCAAATTTAACAGAACCAGCAGATTAAACTCCTGTTCAGAATTCTTAAAAGCAAGACTTTTAGTCCTTCTTCTAAAAGGGTTACGACAACCAAATACAGAAAGCAATCCAGTTCCACTCCCTCAACCTGAGTCAGACCAATCGAAGCTGAGGTCAACATTAAGATATATTCCACAGGCTCGAACCTAATGTTCAAACTCTCCAATCACATAGGCCATCCGAACAATCATTCGGTGCGAGTGGCGGTTTGACGCGCACAATACCGAGGAGGAGCGCCAGTGGCAGCGCCACCAGTCATGAGCATAGCAAGGTGGCAATATACAGAATAATATTAATAACAATCATAATAATTAATAATTCCCTTCTGCGTTATACATCACATATACTATTGGGTGAGACCTAGCGAGGGAAGGAATTAATAGACCTTTCACAGTGAGCTTAGAGAATATGCATTCCTGTTTGCGTGCAAGCAGGGTAAGACATACAATTGTCTAGCCCGTTTGCAGAGATCCTCTAGTTCACAAGCAATGGAGTCTGCAATAAAGAATTAAATGAATTGCTTAGTCCGAGGCTTTGAATTTGTGTGCCCATTTCTGTGATGAACATATCACATTGATCATGTTTTGTGAGCTGGGGGCAGTCTCATCCTGCCTGAAGTATTTCGAAATGATTATGCTTAAATAGTCTCAAAGTTGGACGTGGTGGCCGAATCGGTAGAGCACAGGCCTCCCGTTGTGGGAAACAGGGAGTTAAGCTGTGTTCACACGGACAAAACTAAAGCGATTTAGACAAGGCAGATAGCAGGAGTCGAATTAGCCGCCCGTTCACACGGGCACTACTTGGGTCGGAAGTCGATATCTGCGCATGAGCAAGTCCAGTCTGACCAGTGCCAGCTTTCGGTTAGGCGACGTCACCGATAGAGAGTGGGTTCGACCTAGATATGTATGTACTGAATCGTATTGGTTTGGAACGGTCAAAACTTCTGCTGGGCAGTGAAACCCTAAAAATAAATGATGAAAAAAATATCTGTTCACCTCTAGCAGGTTCATAGACCAAATTATATAATATGCGCTTTTGATCGACTGGAAAGTCAACAAAGTAAACTCTCGACTGCGCATGCGTGTGATGTCCTTAATCCGCCTTATTGCGTCCACATGGACAAAATAAATCGATTCACAGAAATCGACTCACGTAAACTACCTCGAGAGGTGGTTTATATTATCTAGATCACAGGAATCGAATCAGCCTTAATCTGCCTCAGATGCCCGTTCACATGCGAAATGTAACCAGAACTATACAAGTCGATTTCTAAGAATCGATTTACATCGCCCGTGTGAACACGGCTTTAGACTCCCAGTCGACTCAAACCAATGACTTATCAAATTTATCATTGTCACTACCTAGCCTGGCACTCAACATTAATAGGATAGGGCAAGGACTGGTTGGCTCAGTGCCAGGAGAGTGGGATATCAGGTCATGGTGCTGACGGTTTGATTTGCCAGTGTGACATAGTCGCTATGAGTGTGCACTGTTCCAAGTCGGTACCCATCCTGATATGACTTTAGATGTTGCCAGGACGCAAAACTTCAACAACCAACTACCAATAGTGCCAAATGGTGCAGATACCATCGCCTTTTGTTTGAGTAGAGTCTGTCTCACCGCTCTCGCCTCAATTACGCAAGCTTCTGACCAAGGTATTGATTATAATTAAAAGAACTTTCCATCGCCTCAACAAGAACAATTTTCTCATTCTATTTAAGTCTCTTTTTAGGCCAATTTTGGAATACTGTCCACAAATTTGGAGCCCAATTTTTCTGAAAGATATTCTGGAGATCAAAAAGGTTCAGCGACGTGCAACGAAATTAATTGCAGTTACAAAGGACTTACTCTATGAACAAAGGCTTAGGGAATTGAAACTTCCTACCCTTTCCTACAGAATGAAAATAAGTGACATAATTGAAGTATTTAAAATTATGAAAGGTTTTGATGAAATAGATATGAACCAATTTTTCACCTTGAATAAAAGAGAAGGCAGTCGGGGCCATACTCGTAAACTAGTAAAACCCAGAGCCATTTCAAAGTTAAGGCAACACAGTTTCTCAAACAGGATCATAAATATATGGAACAGCCTCCCACAAAATGTTATTGATGCCGAGTCAATAAATTCATTCAAGAACAGATTAGAAAAAGCATGGGCTGATGATCCAGGGAAATTTGACCCCTTATTCACCACATGCTAATAATTATTCCTTGTGTTGCTTATTTACTTGCACTCAAGCAAAAATGAGAGACAAATCACTTCCTGTCTACTATTTCGCTATTTCGCTATTTCGCTATATTGGGTGCCCACGGAGCCCTTCCAATGCTGCTCCGAGCTAAGATAGTCATCAATATGAGTAACCTTATCCCAATTGAGCTCAGCCATTCCTAACCTCCCGCCCTCTACCTATACCAGCATCTGGTCACGTACACAGATAACCGAGTATACCATCTATGCATCATCCTCTGCCATCGCCCTCTCTCTTCCCCATCCCCACCCCTCCTCTTCGCTCTACCGCCTGCGCTCCCCTTCCCTTTCCTTCTGTCACTTCCCTTTCCCGCCATACCCTCCTCTCTTCTATCAATCGCCAACACTTCCTTCCCACCACCCCCCTTCACGTCCTCCTCTCCCTCCTCTTCGCTCACTCCTCTCTTCCGCCACCCCCTCCTCCCTCCTTTCCACCACTTAGACTGCCCTCCCCTCCCACCACCTCCCCTCCCACCACCTCCCATTTCTCTTCTCTCACTCTCCTCTTCCTCCATCCCCCTCCTCCTCCCTCTCACCCCTTACCATTTCCCTCCCTCCCCCACCCTTCCATTCTCTCATTCCCCTCTTCCACATCCCCTCCTCCCTCCTTTCCACCATCTACCCCCCCCCCCCTCACGCCCTCCGCCTTTCACATCTCTCTCCCCCACCCACCAGCCTACGTCTTTCTCATACACACACCCTCTTCATGGTTGAATAAAAAACAAACAATTCTCGCCGTGAATATGGCCTATGCTGCAACCCGGCGAAAATAAACCACCAATCAATCAATCAATCAATCCTCTTCTCAATGCACCCTTTTCTTCGCATGCTCTTTTCTGTGCACCAACTAAAGCCTCAACTATCAATGCAAATTTGTTTAAAACGCACCCACAAATTTAAATTAGTAACACAACGATCACATTATGCCGTATGTATATTGTCGCTCTTGTTGTTTACATCCTGGCAACATCTAAGGTCATATCAAGATGGGTACTGACTTGTGACAGTGCACATTCATGGTGACTGGGAGACCAGGGCCCGTATGCATGAACAACTTTTCATCGGCTCTGGTGTTAAGGGCGGCCGCCGGGTTAGCTAACGCTGGTGTTGGAATATGTGTCATGGGAAATGTATGTGGCCAAAGCGTGGCTTGGTTAGCTAACCGATGCGTTATTTATAGATTTGGGAAATCCCTCTAAGGCTGTTCCCGGCGAGCACCGCTATTTGACAATATGGCCGTCGATTCGGCGTCAGCCGAGGCGTTGATATCGGTTCGATTATTGGTTTAATTTGACCAAAATTTCACGGCAGCATTAATATCGCTTCAATTTTACGGTTAATTTGATGAAATTTCACTTATTGCGTATGTAATTCTGTTAAATATCATAGTATTGAATAGATTTGGCTCTAATATATCGCCGCCAATGCGGCGGTGGGCAGTGGCGGGTGGCGGCGGGCGGCAGCGGGCGGCGATTTGTTTAGTTTACATTCGTCGATTCGACAATATTAATATCGCCGCCGATGTAGCGGCGACATTAATATCGGTTCGATTTTAGGGTTAATTTAATGAAATTTCACGTTTTGAGTATTTAACTCTGTTAAATATGATAGCATTGAATAGATTTGGGCCTAATCGGTCGCTAACACCGGCGGTAAACTTGATATGGGTTGGGGGTTAGCGTAGCCGACCTTAAGCTTGCGGTGTTTCTGTAACACTGCTCCATACATAGCAACTTTTCGCCGCTAAACTAGAAATCCCGTCCAAACCCAGTTTTGGCTCGCCAACACCGCCCCATGCATACGGGCCCAGGTCACGGGCACCATGACCCGATATCGCACACAGTCATATTATCCTGACACTGAGCTAACCGGTCCTTTCCGTATCCTATTAATGCCGAGTGCAAGGGACTAGGTAGCGACAAGTATACATTTTATAAGTCATTGGTTTGACTCGGCTGGGTTTTCGAACTCGGTGAATTGTTTGTAAAGCAGCGTGCTGAGAAGGGGATATATCTCATCGGTCATCGGCGCCTGTCTAGAGACGCCAGACGCGAATTCCAAACCCCTGATGTGGGTGAGAAGGCACCAACTTCACGATGTGTCTTCATTCTGCTGCAGTTGGTTGGTTGTTGGAGTTTTACATCCTGGCAACATTTAAGGTCATATCAGTCAGGTACCGACTTATGACACTGCACACTTAGGGTGACTTTATAGTGCTGCCCCAGTGGGAAATCAGGCCACCGGCACCATGACCCTATATCACACTCAGTCACATGATCCTAACATTGAGCTAACCAGTCCTTGCTCTACACTATTAATGCCGAGCTGGGGCTAGGAAACAGCACGCATCAACTTTATAAGCTATTGGGTTTGACTCGACCGGGAATCGAACTCCCGGTATCCCACAACGGGAGGCCAGGGCCCATATGTATGAGACCGGGTTAGCAGGCGTAACCTGGTGGCGTGCGGATTTCCCGGGTTAGCGGGGAAAAGTGCATATGTATGTGTCGGGGTTAAACTAACTCGGCGAGCGTAAAGTCGCCTGCACTAACCCCATGCGATAGGAAGGTTAAAGGTGGGGTTAGGCACCGACTCGGTCCAAATCTATTCAATGCGACCATATTTAACAGAATTAGATACGCAATAAGTGAAATTTTATCAATTTAACCCTAAATTCGAACCGTTATTAAGGCTACCGCCGCATTGGCGGCGATATTAATAGTTATATTTTCAAATCGACGAACGTACAGTAAACAAACCGCCGCCGCTGCCAGTATGGAAAGCAACGTCGATGCGGCGGCGGCGGCGGCGATTTGTTTACTTTACATTCGTCGATTCGAAAATATTAATATTAATATCGCCTCCAATGCGGCGGTAGCCTTAATAACACTTCGAATTTAGGGTTAAATTGATAAAATTTCACTTATTGCGTATGTAATTCTGTTAAATATGATAGCATTTAATATATTTGAGCCTAATATATGGCTACAAATGCAGAGCGATTTCCCAAATCTATAAATAACTGAAATGTTAGCTAACCCGCGGGCCCTTTGGTCTCATACATCCCCCATGACACATTTGGAACACCGGGTTTAGATAACCCGGGACCCTCCTTTAGCCCTGGTACCGTTAAAAATTGGCTCATACATATGGGCCCTGGGCTATACCAATTCGGCAACTGCGTCGGGTTTTAGCACTATTGAAGTATAATCATTTTGAAATACCTCAGGCAGAAAGATACTGCCCCTCGCCTCCCCCCACAAAAAAACTGACTGCGGCTGTCTCGACACTCGAGATGGGGGGTGGGGGCGGGGTTGGGGGTGCAGTGGGGGTGGGGTGCAGTAGAGCGCTCGGTGGTGGACCACTGCTGAAACTAATTTTATTTTCAGGTGGAAGCATCCGGTGCATCACTTCGCAGAGGCTCTTCAATGTCGTCTGTTCCGACTAGATATAGTCTGTTATCCGGGGAAGTCACATGAGGGAGCTGCTGGCTGGCTTGTTGCGTTTTGTGTGTATGTGGTTTTTTTTTGTCTGTTATGCGTATGGTTTATTTAATTGTCTTTTGCAGCTGTTTTATTGTCAGAAAAGTATTTCGATTTTTTTTCGCCGGAAAGAATAGATCGTGATTGGCATTTTAGTGACCACAGATTACAATAACCCAAGCGCACAATACCTGGTGGTGCGTGGGGGTGGGGGTGGGGGTGGAGGTGGGGGTGGGGTATGTGTCTAGGGGTGGCGGTGGTGGTGGGGGATGTGTGAGTAGGGGTGGGGTGGGGTTGGGTGATAGTGGGGGTGAGGCTGGTGATATGTTAGGGTGGCTTTGGGGAACTTGCTGTGATGATTTTGTCTTGAAGATGTATACTGCCTATTATGGATACGTCTGAATAGACCTGTTTTCACCATCAGACAGTTTGTCTATAGAAAGCCCTAGCCTACACTTTTACCAACCCAAGGGATTTTTAACCTCCCACACCACATAGACATGGTATGAGAGCAACTTGCCTTTAATTATGCTGTAAGTTATACACAGCGGTGGAAATCCAAATTGCAGAGCTGGGGGGGCACAGGGAATCGAACCACAAACCTTCAGATTAGGAGTCTGACCTAGAAAAAAAGTCTGACACTCTAACCACTCTGCCACAGAGAACACCACATTGTAAAATATTCCGATTTACGGCATAGGGGGGAAGGCAAATGTTCTATTACTGATCTGTGTACGTGACCAGGTGCTTGTATGTATATATATGTAATGGCTGGTGGTGCCTGAGTGGGATGTAAATAGACATAGTGGTGCTGGCAGGTCTGGGTCTGAGGGCACTCAGGGCCTTTCCCTCCCCCCTCTGTTGGGGTAGGTAAGATCACCACACTCAGGGTCAAGGTTGGTGGTGGCCATGGGGTCATACAGCTTGGTGGTGGTGGGCAGACCACTGGTAGCCATGGGGACTAGGAATGCTGGATCCCTATTGGTAGGGCCAAGAATGCTTCTTTCCCATCGGGGGAAAGGGGTGGGGTGATACTCTACAATGAACACATGTAACCATATAAATAATAAACCAGAGGGCTTGATTCGCTCTCCTTCTTTACACTTTATACTCTTCCTTTCTCTTTGTCTGTATTGATTTCACTATAGCCTGCCTACACAACCACAGGTTCAAGCCCTAGCCTTTACAACATGATTGGATTAATTTATTTGAGGTCTTGCATCCTAGCAACATATGAGGTCATATATGGGTGAACACCTACTTATTGCAGTGTGGTGTAATCGGTACAATAGCTGTGGTTGTCTTTCCAAGCGGAAGTTCGATTGAATTCCAGCCGAGTAAAAATGCATGCACGGTGCTCGGCACTTTTAGGAAAGGGCAATGACTTATTTTCAATATCAGGATAAGGTGACTGAGTGGAATATCGGGTCATGGTGCTGATGGTCCGGCCTCCCCCCAGTGGGGCAGCACTATAAAGTCGCTATGACTCCGCGTTGTCACAAGTCAGCACTTGGAAGACCTTATATGTTGATAGGACATAAAACCCCAAAGGCACAACAGGCAAAAACACTCATGGCAACCCAGATAGTGCTGCTTCACTGGGAATACCGTGCCGCTGATATCCCACTCAGTCACATTATCCTGTCTCGGCGATAAAAGTGAATCGAGAACAGAGTGAACTTGCACAACTTACAGTGTAATTGCGCTTGGGTTTATAATCACGCTGAGTGCCTGAGGAGGTTAGTGCCCGACAGATAAGCACTATCTCTCTCTGAGATTACTGACAGCGCTGCTGACAAGCTTTAATGCTTTTTGAGTCAGCTTCCTACCGAACGTCTTGGGAATTTACTTTGATGACGTGATTCCCCCGGACTTTCGCTTATCCTTATGCTCACCATACACTACCCAACATCTGTGATGGGAATCAGTGACGATTTCTTGGCAACATCGTAAAGATTGAATCAATGTTAGTTGTGTTATGATACTGATTTGACATGCTGTAATAGTACTAATACAGTGTGAAGTTGTCTCTGACACGTACGGATGGGTACCGGACATGAACCGGACACACCGGACACCAACCGGACACGTCAGTCCGGCGGTGTCCGGTAGAAGTTTTGTGCATGTTCAAAACTTGTACCGGACACCGTAGGACACCACCGGACACAGCCGGATGGGTACCGGACATGTACCGGACATTGCCGTATTTCACCGGACAGTGTCCGGTTCATGTCCGGTTCCTCAATCCGGTGAGGTCTGACTGGGGCTGACTGACTCTTTATAATACCCATGCTCGCCGTACTCTACCCGATATCTGTGACGGCAATCAATGGCTAGTGTTTGGCAATGTCGGAAAATTGGAACCAGTGTCAGTGTTGTTATGATACTGATTTTGCATGCTGTAATACAGTATGAGGTTGTCTTTGAATCTTTATAATCCCAGCTCGTCACATCTGTCCTGATGAGGCTGAATGTTTCTTTAAGGCCAGATCCAGCCGATGGCAGCAGGCTGACACTTTGCAGCTACGTTCTAAGCGAACTGCTCCCTGCCTCGTCTCCGAATGTATATTGAAAATCACCCTAGAGTTAGCTCGATGTTCATCCTTATCTTATCTTAGCTCCATGTATTGATATGATGACCATTCAGTAAATCCAAATAGTTACGTGGTTAGAAATAGTATGCTGCCTAATGGATGGACACCATGATTCTACGCAATTTCAATTCAAATTGCTAAAAGCCCCTATAGCTACAGTGATTGACAGGTCTGTTACCATAGCAACTAGCTGCTCAGTGTTTAAAAACAGCTGCCAGATTGTCAGAAGCTACAGGGTGCCACTCAGTAAGTGTCCTGATTGGTGGGCACTGGAGAGGGCCATAAATAGCAAGATTGGTGGCAGCACCATGTGACCTCCTGAAATAGGACACCTGCCCCAAGTAACGCCAAAGGAGGGTTCTGGTTTTAATTGGCAACCAACTGGTTCATTGTTCTTCTGAGAGTTCATCCAGCCTTTAGCTGTTGGTGACTGGATGAAAACTGGTGTTTGCAACATGGTGTCTGTCTGGTGTTTCTATTTTCTGTTTTCTGTTCATCTCATTTGGTGAACACCGTCCCCGACAATATAAGGTTCGTATTAGAAACAGAGTACATTTTAATTTTTAAATCAAATCAGAATAGTAGTTATCAAGAATAGTGTACCATCTCATCATCTCATGCATAAACAGTTCATATGCTCCAAAGCTGCTAAGGCCAGTAGACCAGCGCCTCGGGTGCTGATAAAAAAAGACATCATTTTCAACTGGAATAAATATTCTGAAGGAACAAAAGAGATTAAATGTGTCCTACATATGGAAGAATTATTGTGATTCTCATCTAAGTGTTTGTTTGCTTTCAAGGTTTTTAGTCCAAATGTTTTGAGTGTATGTCATTTTTTAAAGAAAAATATATTAAGTTGATGGTTATAATCTATCTTAAGCAACTTTTTGCTTAAAGCAACTTTTATTGTAAATGACTAACTTTGGAGATATTTTAAGTTGAAGCATGCAAAATGAACTTTGGCAAGGATGCCAAAACTCTGACACAATAGGCTTCAGCAGTAATATATTCTATGAAATTGATTTAGCATTCCCTTCTCTGTGCCAACAAATGCTTAATAAGTGTATCCGTATCTAAGTTCGGTATGTAGGATTAAATCTAGATGGTTGTTATGGTTTTGAAAATTTGATGCTATTATCGTACTATGCAGCTTTAAGAAAATAGTGATGTTTTACAGCATGTCCGGCCATGGCGCAGAATGTCGTCTGCCTCATTAGAAGGGAACTGTAGGCAACGGTTGGCATGCTTACACAGAAATCACTGTGCTCTTTAGTCACAAATCTGAGGGTTTCCCCTCGGTACATTGGCTATGTATCACTATCAGGCATTGTCTTGTGGCTGTAGATAAAAGACTAAGATGTACTCAATGGGTCTTCAAAGTTCCACTCTTGAGGCCGGAAAGAAGGTACTGACTAACAGAACCAGTTTAAGAAGCGCCATCCACAGCCTGTGGTTTCATGTTGTTGCTAAAGCAGTTGAATCGATGGCAGATGTTGCAAAACAAACGGGAACATCGGCCCTGGAAACGGGATTCGTACCCACATCCCTGCCATTCCAGGGCGAGCGTCCTAACCATTTGTCTATCTGGGGGAGGGGGCCCCTGATGCAATTCACCTAGCCATGCCTACTTGTGTATGTAGCAATTTCGCCTGGAGATCTGAATGCAATTCACTAAACACAATCACAGTCAGATGTATGATTACAACTACTATCCAGGAAGTGCTAGGACGTAAACAACAACAAACAAACACATCCAGGTAGTGCACTGCCATTACATATACAGGACAGGTTCAGTGAGTTACACTTACAGTGCACAATCCTGGTCATGGCACCAGTGGGTGAAGTTTATGTTGGTTTCTTGTGGCGAAGGCGGGGGTGTGGGAGGACAAAAACAAGACATGGTTCCGAGACAGGGACCCGAACACACATGTCTGACATATGGCGATGAATGTTTTAACCATTAATCCACCTACCCATGCCTACTTATGTATTTGGCATTTCACATGGGGAGGTCAGTGCGAATGCATTGTTATGAAGTCACCTCACTATACAACCAGTCACACTCTGAATAGTACTAGAACTTGACAACAGAGCAATATAGCTAATCTGACTATCTGCACGTGGGGACAGGAATATGGATCGTGGATTTATCACCAATTAGTAACCATGACAACCAGACGAGTTCATGCACCCAATGCCTGTAGTCTACTAAGGGGTCCTTCTTTCCCAACTAACCACCATCACTACCATAGACAAACCAAAGAGCCTATAATACTAAGACAGCTCACTCCCTATCTCTCCCATGGTAATCTAAATTTCGCAGTGCCACCTTGTCGTGGGTTTGATCAGCCCAGCTGTTGGTTGGTGTTTCACATGTAAACACATACAATTATATTATACATGAGATAGGCAATATGAAATTGCTATGAACAAAAACACATCATCATCAGCATCATCTTCAGCATCGGCATCATCACACATCTTTCACATTCATATATACATTTATACATATAATATCATCATCATCAAGCTGTCACTCGCACTGCTTTCATTACTTGACTGCCACTCTCCATTTAGGTCTCTGCTGTGAGAGTTGCATCCATGAGTTGGTCTTAATATCTCTCAGCTTCAGGTTTCTCTTGATGATGGTATCCTTGAACCGGAGATGAGGGCGCCCTCTCTTTCTGTAACCAGAAGACAGTTGATTTAACCAAGAGAACAGCCAGCGCACCAAGTGGTGGGTTTGATCATTTTTATAACACAGTACAGGCTGAGTGAGCCGTCTTACTATTATAGGGTCTTTGGACAAACTAAAGCTGTATTCACACGGGCAAAATGTAAAGCGATCTGGGCAAGGCGAATCATATGAAGCGATTTAGATGCGCGTTCACACGGGCAGAACTTGGGCCGGAAATCGATATCTGCGCATGAGCAAGTCCAGACTAACCAGCGCCATTTTGGGTTCGACGATGCTGGCACCAGAGAGTGTGGGTTCGACCTAGATATGTATGGATTGAATCGTATTGGTTTGGAACGGTCAAAACTTCTGCTGGGCAGTGAAACCCTAAAAATAAATGCTGAAAAAAATATCTGTGCATAGATAGCGGTTTCATTAATTAAATTATATAATATGCGCTTTAGATCGACCGGAAAGTCAACAAACCAAGGTCTCGACTGCGCATGCGTGTGACGTCATAAATCGCTTCATATGCGTTCACACGGGCAAGATAAAACGTTTCAACATAGATCGGTTCCTGTAGACCACCTCGCGAGGCGTTTTACAATAAACGATTTATATGAATCGATTCAGCCCTAAAACGCCTCAGCCGTGCGTTCACATGGCAAATCTGAGTCGAACTAGGCAAGTGGTTTTGCGTGAGGCGTTTTAACTTGCCCGTGTGAATACAGCTTTAGCCATCACCTAATATGCCATTTGCGGCTTGTCACGGCCTTACCAACTCAGCGAAATTCAACCCTCCTTCACCAGTTCACCGCCGACTATTTTTGGAGATTTTAAATGTCAGATGTGGTGGTGTCAGTGGGAGGTGTGATCGGTGGAGGTGTTCCTCATAGCGAATGTCATCTTAGACGGGTGGGAAATTCGTCGTATTAAGCATGGAATGTGGGTGGGTGTGCTTGTTTGTTTGTTTGTTTTGATAACATCCAAGTTCATATCAGGACGGAGTAGGTGGGTGTTGAAAATAACCCAAATGTGGCGTGTCGTTACCTGACATATGTTGTTGCTAAGGTGTCGTCCAAATTTTTCAACATTGTCCCGGTCATACAAAGCGTACAACTGGGGAGGAGGGAAGGGGTGTCAGTCAAGTGCGACTTTTATCATTTAATAACATTTAAATTTTGTTTTGTAAGCATTTTTGTTGTTGTACATTAGTTGATTAAGCAGGGGTATTCTCAATCATTGCCAATTGGTATTTCTCATTCTAATGCTCTTTTCCCTATCCTAGTAATGCTGAATGCCAGGCTATGTTTCAACAAGTAGCAATTTTTAAGTCATTGGTTTGACTCAACTAAGGTTCGAATTCGTAGGTTTGAATCCCATGACCTACTTCAACTCATTTGACCATCCCGTCTGGGTAAAATGTTGATGTGTCCCACTTTGTGGCGTAGGGGAGAGAGGCAGGGGGACCTGGGA
Source organism: Branchipolynoe longqiensis (assembly GCA_030323885.1). NCBI lineage: Eukaryota > Metazoa > Annelida > Polychaeta > Phyllodocida > Polynoidae > Branchipolynoe > Branchipolynoe longqiensis. The sequence goes on from JASIRB010004043.1 coordinate 82,311, forward strand.
GGGAGGATCTGGAAAAAATAATACTCTTTGTGCAACCTTGAAAATGTTGAGGACTTTGGATGACCCTTAAGGGGCTGTCACACTACGATGTATGGCCTTAGCATATGCCGACGTATGCGATTTTCGACCAACATGTCAGCATACAGCGTCATACGTTATATATACATTGGGCATATGTCAAGTACGCTCAGGATACGGCGTCATAGGTCGTCATAGGTCAGCGTAGGTCGAGCCGCTAAAAAATTGGTGTGCATGTTCAAAATTGTCAACATATGTCGCCATATGGCTCATATGTTTCTCATATGCTCGGGGTACATTGGCGTATGTTGGCATCTGTTATGCACACGTTAGGGTAGGGCAGGATAGGTTGGAACACGTTAGCCATACTTTCAGCCTGTTGGAAACATGCCGTCCGCGTACAGCCAACGAATGCATAACATACTCCTAATGTACTTCGAATGTATGCCTGCCGTATCTCCAGCATGTTGTTCTTCTAGCGATGAAGTGATGTACGCCATAGTACACTAGAGTATGCTAGAGTATGCTAGAGTATGCTAGCGTATGCTAGAGTAAGCTAGAGTACACTAGAGTACGTTAGCATCATGGATGCAAATTCAGCCCCTAACATAGCGCTCTTTTTAACATGTTCAAGATTAAATCGGAACTTCTCCCCCTGATCAAGGGAGTTGTTTGCTTGGGTGGGGCCCTGTACCTTATAGTTTCTCTCGCTTTGTTCTTGGTGCTGGAACCTGCTGGACCCACCTTTACCCGTCCCTTCCTCCTGAACCCTTGCTGCTGTTACTGTATACAAGTGCTCTGCTACCGCCGGACCGGATTGATTCGGGGCCGCCCCAACTCTTCACCATTTTGAATATTGTAAAGACATCCCCAGCTCGAAGATTAATCTTCAACCAAAGATTGGACCGATTTATCGGGGCCTTTCTACATTGCTGCAGTTCTGCAGCCGGTAACCGTCGTAAGGTTACGAACCACCCCAAAAGCAACCATCCAACAAAATGTCTCCAACCCGCCCCGGTCGCCCACGCCAACAGATTATAACTGTTAATGGCGTCCCACCCGACAATGCGATGCAGGAGGCGCCCTCTGGTGGAAGATGGCGCCAGACATGCGCACAATGTGCGCACTGCAAGTCGGCGCTTTCTCTGAGTGGGGGCGGCCAGGCGACATGTTTCATTTTGATGCATTGCCTCCACCCTGATACAACTCCCCTCCTCCCTGGGGCCCCCTCTTCCTACATCCCGCTCCTCCATCAAGTCCTAAAGCATATATACATGCAATTTACACGCGCACATAGTACAGATCAGCGGCGGCCAGTGAGCCAGCAGCACAGCCAACTCCCATCAGCTTTTGGGATTTTATTAGTATGTGTGTTTTGGGTTTTTTTCTTAGCTGAGGCTACTCTGTGCTGCATGAATATAATTATAATGCAGGCGGTCAGAATGGTATTAACTAATATACACACATATACTCCAGGTTGAAGAGATGGCGGAGTGTAGCCCAGCCGTTGAAAGAGCGGTGTACTGTCACCCCCTCCCCGCCACCCCCTGCCGACTCACCACTACCACCACCATCACCCCGCCCACAAGGGGTGTGGGTGCGGGGGGGGGGGGGAGCAATCACCACTCCCTAATTATTACAGGTAATAACGGACTTGCCAATATCTATATATATATATATATATATATATATATAGTGCTATATATGTACACACATGTGTATATGAGTTGGTTGGTTGTTGGAGTTCTAGGTCCTGGCAACATCGAAGGTCATCGAAGGTCATATCATGATGGGTACCAACTTGTGACAATGCACACCCATGATAACTTTATAGCGCTGCCCCACTGGGAGACCAGGCCACCAGGCACCATAACCCGATATCCCACTCAGTCACATTATCCTGACACTGAGCCAACCAGTCCTTGCCATATCCTAATAATGCTAGCAAGCGACAAGTATCAATTTTTAAGTCATTGGTTTGACTCGACCAGGGTTCGAACCGATGGGTTTGAATCCCAAGATCTACCAAACTCTCAACTCATTCGGCCATCCGATGTGGTCTATATACATCTGTGCATGGGTATGGTACATCTATGTATATATTATTGATTATATGCACCGTTGGGGATTTCTCGGTGTTAGTAAGTGAACTGGAAGTGGTAGAAACATGATATCTTTAAGCAAAGAGGAATCAACCTCAAGACACCGCAACCATACTTTCACTGCACCACAGAGGGTTGATCCTCTTATGCCAGCCAATCAGCAGTGTTCATTTGTTTGTTTGTTGGCATTTGAAATTTTGCTAAATCTAAGGTCATATCAGGATGGATACGGATTTGTGACAATGTGCACTCATAGTGTCTTCATAGTGCAACCGCACTTTCTGCTTTTAGTGGCCTGTAATTATGTACTCAGTTGATTAGTATATGCGCTGCCAATTTGTATTAGTCGAGTGAGTCATTGGACGCGCCAGCAGAAACTCCAAAATATTTATTCTCTATGATTTCTTTTTGTTATGGTTTATTTACCCTGTCCATAACGAGTGAGTCGCATCGCGGCTTGTTTTCATTGCTGAACATCATAATTAATGCATACTTCAATCATTCAAATGGAATTATAATTATGAATCAATGCTTCATGTCCATCTGTGTTCACTACCAACATTGTGTGTATAAATAAAATAATGGGGAATATTAATTTGCAACTTTGTGGGGCTTTTCTTTTTAATCATTACAAAATAGTTATAATAAATTTTATTTTATTCAAGGAATACTCCTTTTTGTCAGCACCGGTCTTCCAGCTGTAAAACAGTGTGTAAAAATATACGGATTTTCGGTTAAGAATTATATATTGGCAGAGAGCATTATTATTCTTGGACGACAGAGTGGGAACCAGGTTATGTAAACTAAAAGCAATAGAATCCCACTCCCATTTTACATGATACTGAGTGATGTGAAATATATGTTATATATGATGCTTGGAGTTAATGAAGAGATGTTCCTATAAAAGAGACAGTACATGATTATTGAAATGTTTCTCTATGTGTTCATAAAGAATACAATTGGAGAAAAAGGACATTTTGAATATAAATATATATCTGTAACTGTATACAACTACCTGTTCACCCATGACCATGGGGAAGGCCCACTTGCAGCCTCATTTGCATATGCACTCTGGGCACCACCTGCAGCTGAGTTGAGTGACAGCCACCTCCACTGGGGGTTGGCTCCCACCCCAGCTGTGGGGGCGCCTGATTGCCCACTCATCTGCGCTGCCTTGGCATTCTGACCACACTCGCCTGATACTGAGATTTAAATAATTATTCAAGATTCTGCTTCAGATACACTGAAGAGAAATCACTCTACTCCTGGCTCTTGAGTGAGACAGACCTACTCGAGAGCAGGACCCCAGACACTCTGTCTGATGCTATCCAAATTCACCTATTCCAAATTGAGTTGAGTGTAAAACCCAAGGGACCCCAGTTCCCAGGGCTGTAGGCACTGCTTCCTATATAGAAGTGAGGTAATGAGACATAGTGTGGATAGCAGGTAGGGAGTGAAGGTGATAGGTCACATGTAGGGGGATGGACAGGAGTTGATGCCAATATAGCACAACTTATTCACTGTTCATCTGTGTGACTTGTTTTCCTTTCTCTTTCAAGTACTGGTTCCACAGTTGGTTAGCTTGATTAGGCTGATTGCATCACAGGTGATATGAAGGGGAAGAGTTTTGTAGTTGCATAGGGTGCTCACCGCAGCCGAGCACCTTGTTGTTTCTATAAGTGAGTGTTGCATTAAGGAGGTTTACTGTTACAAATAATGGTAAATTGCATACAATTGTAGTTGGGTGATGAATTATATACACAGGTGATTTATTCATCTTAATGAGATCCTTTTCAGCACCAGGATACTGGGTTACCAGCATGCTTCCTATAAATAATATATAAATATATATGAAGAGTGCAACTGCAAGCGCAAAACCCTGTAACCGGCAATCCAAAAATTGAATTAAAATAAAAACTGTACCTGAAGGTAATTTTAATTCTCACTAATTCCACTTTGCTTGTAATGAAATGTTTATAGAGCAATGAAAACAAAAATAGGAATGTAAAAAATTAACCTTTTGAAGGGGTGAGGCCAATGTTCATCTCAATATTTGGACAGGCACTTACAGGGTTTTGCGCTTGAACTCCTCATATATATATGTGTGTACAGCTATAGGCGCTTGCTTATGCTTTTCAATTTCAATATTATTTTTGTATTAAGTCATGCTCCTAAATAACACAATTTGATCTTAGCTGTGAGTAGTCACGTTCCTAAATAACTTAATTTGATCTGAAGCGGTGGAATATTCATTGAAAGTCCTGTTTGTTGGTCGTTTTGGTCTTATTGACCTAATAAACCACTTCTACTGAGTTGCTTGTTGGAGTCACAGATTAACACATGGTGTCAGGAGTAAAAAGCTGATTATAAGTCACAGATTAACACATTCAGCATTAAGCGACACTCCTAAATAACAGAATGTGATCTTGGCAGTGAATAGTTACGCTCCTAAATAACAGAATTTAGTACAGTATAACCCCGTTAAACCAAACTTGAAGGGACCTTATAAATTTGTTTGGATTAACCGATCATTGGTTTAACCGAGCTTTGGCTTCGATTTTGAATTTGAGTAAGCATGTATTGCACATGTAATAATATATATACAATGTATGTGGACACTTTGGTTGTCGTTTTTTCTGTACATACAGTATAACCCCGTTAAACCATGCTCGGTTAAACCAAACGATCGGTTAATCCAAACAAATTTCTCAGGCCCCTTCAAAATACTACCATTTATCATATAAAAAAGTCGGTGGGGTCTCAGATGACCTTGTAACCACATGAAAGTTTGGTTTAACTGTACCAGAAGTGGCCTGAGGTGTGGCAATTTTGTTTGGATTAACCGATAATTTGGATTAACCGACTTTGGTTTAACCAAATTTTTTATATGATAAATGGTAGTATTTTGCCGGGTCTGCGAAAAATGTTTGGATTATCCGATCGTTTGGTTTAACCGAGCTTGCTTTAACGGGGTTGTACTGTATTGCGTTTGCTCGCGTGCGATGCCGCTGGTTCTACCGAATAGCTTCATGTTGACAGTGACTGGCGCTGGCTTACTCTATTCTATTTTAGCACCATTTTAACAATTAAGTCCAGCTCCTATATAAGTAAGAGAATTTTATCTGGAGCAGTGGACTATCATTGATATTGTGCTTTTTGTCGGTCGTTTTTGTTTTATTGACGTGTGATGGCGCGTGTAACCGTGTTGACAGTGACTGGCGCTCGTTTCAATTTTAATATTATTTTGATTAAGTCATGACTCATGCTCCTAAATAGCAGAATGTGGGTCTTAGAGGTGACGAGATACGCTCCTCAATAACAGAATGTGGGTCTTAGCAGTGAGGAGATACGCTCATAAATAACAGAATGTGAGTCTTAGCAGTGAGGAGATATGCTCCTACATAACAGAATGTGAGTCTTAGCAGTGAGCTGATATGCTCCTAAATAACAGAATGTGGGTCTTAGCAGTGAGGAGATACACTCCTAAATAACAGAATGTGACTCTTAGCAGTGAGGAGATACACTCCTAAATAACAGAATGTGAGTCTTAACAGTGAGGAGATGTTCTCCTAAATAACAGAATGTGGGTCTTAGCAGTGAGGAGATACACTCCTAAATAACAGAATGTGAGTCTTAGCAGTGAGGAGATCCCTCCTAAATAACAGAATGTGGGTCTTAGCAGTGAGGAGATATGCTCCTAAATAACAGAATGTGAGTCTTAGCAGTGAGGAGATACACTCCTAAATAACAGAATGTGGGTATTAGCAGTGAGGAGATACGCTCCTAAATAACAGAATGTGGGTATTAGCAGTGAGGAGATACGCTCCTAAATAATAGAATCTGATCTGAAGCAGTGGTATATTCATTGACATTGTGCTTTTTGTTGGTTGTTTTTGCTTTATTGGTGCCTGCTCGCGCATGTTCACGGCGGCGACAGTGTGGTTCTCTGATCTGTTTTACCCTTTCGTGGTGGTTGCTATGCGGCGCAATGAAAAAATGCCCAGATGTCCGACATCGAAAATAGCCACCCATATAGACGAGATCACCATTCTGACTGCGCATGTGCTGAAAATGACGTTGACAGCAAAGCAAATGCCATTGCGTTTGCCGATACGCGTAGGGCAAAACTTCGAATTTATTCAAAATTAGTAGAAATACATAACAATTTGGCATAAACATGTATGCACACATGCAATATAATGATCTGATGAATACCTGAATACAGCTAAGACAAAACTAGCCATAGTTAAACATTTTGAGCTAAGAAACATACAATTCAACACAAAACAATCAGTCACTTTAAGGCTGATATCCACATCACCATTATTAATTCTTGTTCTAAATATTAAAATGTCAAATGTGTCAACATACACTTATTTCAGAGAAATATATAACCAATATCTGGTTAACCCTACTCATTTTCTAGTTCTACATATGTCATTAACCATAGGATATAAATAAAAACCTTAATAAAATAAGTAAAACTGACTCTGGCTATGGCTCTAACACTCGTCTGAGTGCCACAATTTGTCTAAATCTAAATGCAGATGGTTTAAGATGTGCTGATTATATTAATGTAAATGCAATGCTGGATAAAAGATGAATATCTTAATTTATTATATATATTTTTTTAGTTGGTATTCTATGTTTCAAACAAGAGCTGAGAGGAGCTGAAACTAGCACATTTCATAGCTGCACCCGGTGTATTAGCATGTGCCATGTGCTTCTCGAGGGTCCGCCGTGAATTGACCAATTTCATGATGTCAGCATGTCAGTGCGCTCGCTGCCTGGCTGCAGGGGCCATATGCAGGAGTCAGTGTTAGCGGGGTTTGGTGTTAGAGCCTGCTACCGTTTAGCTATCACCGACGTCGGGAACTGTGTCAAGTCGTATGCAGGAGCGCGTAACACTTACATTATAGCTAAACCTGAATTTATTTATAGATTTGGGAAATCCCTCTGCGTCTGTACCCATATATTAGGCTTAAATATATTAAATGCTGGCATATTTAACAGAAGTAGATACGCAATAAGTGAAATTTGATCAATTTAACCCTAAATTCGAAGCAATATTAACGCTGCCGCCGTAACGGCGGCGATATTAATATTTATATTTTCGAATCGACGAACGTAAAGTAAACAAATCGCCGCAGCCGCCTCATCGACGTCGCTTTCCAAACTGACGGCGGCGGCCCTTTGTTTACTTTACGTTCGTCGATTCGAAAATATAACTACTAATATCGCCGCCAATGCGGCGGTAGCCTTAATAACGCTTCGAATTTAGGGTTAAATTGATAAACTTTCACTTATTGTGTATTTAATTCTGTTAAATATGATAGCATTGAATAGATTTGGCTACAACCTTACCCTAACACCGCCCTTAAACGTCATATGAAACGGGGTTAGTGTCGCGGACCTTAAACGCGTGGTGTTAGGTCTATCACTGACTCGTGCATACCGACTTTTCAGCGCTAAACCAGAAATCCACTCTAAACGCGTTTTGGCTCGCTAACACTGACTCCTGCATATGGCCCCAGGACAACATCTGGTCACACTACAAACTCAATGGCTATGAGCAATCTTCATAGAAAAAAGGTGAAATATCTCTTAAATCAAACCACCTAGCCACAAACTGAACTGGAAGACATATAGAAAAGATATTCAAAGAAGAGATTATATTAAATTTATAAGGTTAGGGCTCTGCATTTCTATTAATTTTGAATAAAATCGACGTATTGCACTGCACGTACCGGCACACTCAATGCATTGTCAATGGCCGTGAGCAATCTAATGAATCTTAATACAGAAAAAGTTAAATATCTCTAAAGCCACACCACCTAGAAACAAACTGATTGGAATACACATAAGCCGTGGTCACACGGACAAAATCTAAAGCGATTTAGACAAGGCGGATAGCAGGAGTCGAATTAGCCGCCCGTTCACACGGGCACTACTTGGGCCGGAAGTCGATATCAGCGCATGAGCAAGTCCAGTCTGACCAGCGCCAGTTTTCGGTTATGGGGCAGTCACACTACAACGTGTTGGCCCGGCGTTGGACAACGTGTGGCAACGTTTTTTTTTTTTTGGCGAAACGTCGGAACGCGTCGGGTCGCGTCGGGACGCGTTAGAAACGCGTTAGAAACACGTTGCCGGCGCGTCGGTACATGTCGGTACACTATGATTGACAGGTCGCTTTGATACAACGCGTCGGCGCGCGTCGCCCAGCGCCGAAAGTTTTGTGCTTGCACAAAACTGTTGGCGTTGCCCGACGTGTTGTGTTATGCGTCACGGGCGCGTTCGCAGACCGTCGACACACGTTACAAGCGCGTTGGAGGAATGTTGCTCGCACGTTGCTGTCTGTGTGTCTCTGTGTGTGTCTCTGTGTGTGTCTCTGTGTCTGTGTGTCTGTGTGTGTGTCTCTGTGTCTGTGTGTGTGTGTCTCTGTGTCTCTGTGTGTATGTCTCTGTGTATCTGTGTGTGTGTCTATGTGTCTCTGCGTGTCGAGGTGTGTCTGTGTGTGTCTGTGTGTGTGTCTCTGTCTGTGTCTCTGTCTGTGTCTCTGTCTGTGTCTATGTATGTGTATCTGTCTGTGTCTATGTATGTGCCTCTGTGTGTCTCTGTGTCTGTGTGTATCTCTGTGTCTCTGTGTCTGTGTGTGTGTCTGTGTGTGTGTCTCTGTGTGTCTATGTCTCTGTGTCTCAGAGAGAGAGACAGACACAGACACAGACACAGACACAGATAGAGACACATACAGAGACACAAACAGAGACATAAACAGATAGAGACACAAACAGAGAGATATACAGAGACACATACACACAGACAGAGACACAGAGAGAGACAGAGAGAGACACATACAGAGACACAGACAGAGACAGAGACACAGACACAGACGCAGACACAGACATATACATACGCACAGACAGAGACACAGACACAGACAGAGACACAGACAGAGACACATACATAGACACATACAGAGACACAGACAGAGACACAGACACAGACAGAGACACAGACAGAGACACAGACAGAGACACAGACACAGACACAGACACAGACAGAGACACAGACAGAGACACAGACAGAGACACAGACAGGGACACAGAGAGAGACACATACAGAGACACATACAGAGACACATACATACACACATACAGAGACAGAGACAGAGACAGAGACACATACAGAGACACAGACAGAGACACAGACAGAGACACAGACAGAGACACAGACAGAGACCCAGACAGAGACACAGACAGAGACACAGCCAGAGACAAAGACACAGACAGGGACACAGAGAGAGACACAAACAGAGACACAGACACAGACACAGACACAGACAGAGACACAGACAGGGACACAGAGAGAGACACATACAGAGACACAGACAGAGACACAGACAGAGACACAGACAGAGACACAGACAGAGACACAGACAGAGACACAGACAGAGACACATACACCGACACAGACACAGACACACACATAGACACATACAGAGACACAGACAGAGACACGGACAGAGACACAGACACAGAGAGAATGCGCCGATACACAACGTGGGAACCCGGCGAAATTGGGTCAAGCGGCATTGTTTTTCCATCGGCGGAACACGTTGGCGCCGCGCCAATATCGCGCCAGCAACACGCTCCCAACACGTCGAGTTTTCTCAAAACTCGCCGAAAAGTTTGACGTTTCTCGACGCGTTGAATATATTTAAGCGCGTTGGCGGCACACCGGAATACACGTCGTAGTGTGACTGCTCCATTAGGCGAAGTCACCACGAGAGAGTGCGTTCGACCTACATATGTATGTACTGAATCGTATTGGTTTGGAACAGTCAAAACTTCTGCTGGGCAGTGAAACCCTAAAAATAAATGATGAAAAAAATGTCTGTGCACAGCTAGCGGTTTCATAGACTAAATTCTATATTATGCGCTTTTGATCGACCGGAAAGTCAACAAACTAAGGTCTCGACTGCGCATGCGTGTGACGTCCTTAATCCGCCCCAGAGCGTCCACACAGGAAAAATAAATTGACTCACAGAAATATACTTGCGTAATGCATTTCCACAAGTGTTTTCCAGTATCAGGATCACAGGAATCGATTCAGCCCTAAGTCGACTCAGATGCCCGTTCACACGCGAAATGTAACCCGAACTATACAAGTCGATTTCTACAAATCGATTTACAGCGCACGTGTCACCACGGCTATAGAAAACATGTTTAACAAAAAGATTATATTAAATTAATGAAGTTAGGGTTCTGGATTTTTATTAATTTTGAATAAAACTGATGCTTTGCACTGAGCGTACCGGTGTCGCAGTTTCAAAGCCCGGTCAGTTTCAACGGCCCGTATGGACTCAAACTCAAGGCATTGTCAATGGTCGTGAGCAATCTTCATACAGAAAATACAGCAAAAGTGAAATATCTCTAAAACTACACCACTTATTAACAAATCGCTTGGTACACATATAGAAAACATCTTTACCAAAAAGACTGTATTAAATTTATAAGGTTAGGGTTCTTGATTAGTATTAATTTTGAATAAAACTAAGGTTTTGCACTGTGCTTACCGTCAAACTCAAGGCATTGTCAATGGTCGCTAGCAATCTTCATACAGAAAATACAGGAAAAGTGATATATCTCTAAAACCACACCACCTAGAAACAAATCGCTTTGTACACATGTAGAAAACATCTTTACCAAAAACATTATATTAAATTTATAAGGTTAGTGATGATGATGTTAGATTTTGATGCATGCGCATGAAACTGATGGGCCGTTGAAACTGACCGGGCTTTGAAACTGCGACACCGGCAAACTCAATGCATTGTCAATGGCAGTGAGCAATCTTCAAACAGAAAAAGTTAAATATCTCTAAAACCACAACACCTAGAAACAAACTGATTGGAATACACATAGAAAACATGTTTACCAAAAGATTATATTAAAATGATATGGTTAGGGTTCTGGATTTCTATAAATTTTGAATAAAATCGACGTGTTGCACTGCGCGTACCGGCAAACTCAATGCATTGTCAATGGCAGTGAGCAATCTTCATACAGATAAAGTTAAATATCTCTAAAACCACAACACCTAGAAACAAACCGATTGGATTACACATAGAAAACATGTCTACTAAAAATATTATATTAAATTGATACGGTTAGGGTTCTGGATTTCTATTAATTTTGAATAAAACTGACGTTTTGCACTGCACGTACGGCAAACTCAATCCATTGTCAATGGCGGTGAGCAATCTCCATACAGAAAAAGTTAAATATCTCTAAAACCACACCACCTAGAAACAAACTGATTGGAATACACATAGAAAACATGTTTACCAAAAAGATTATATTAAATTAATGAAGTTAGGGTTCTGGATTTCTATTAATTTTGAATAAATCTGAGGTTTTGCACTGCGCGTACTGGCAAACTCAGTGGCAGTGTGCAATCGTTCTGCAGCCAAGCTGCGTGCGCATACACGATGTTTACAAACATTGAAAGGGGTCCATATGGCCTATGCTGCCGACATGGCGTGAAGCAACCACCATTCAATCAATCAATCAATAAAGCTTCTCGAGGGTTTGTTTTTCTTCTACGCATCCCACAATGCACCGCGCGGCTGGAACGGCGATGAGGTCTATTGGGAGATGGCTTTCAAATGAAGGATGATACAATCTGAGCTCTGGCCCCTAAGCGTGATATGGCGGCGTCAGTGTCATAGGGTTGACTCTCCCTTTGATGTCAAGTTAAAGTCAATTAGGCCAGAGCCCTGATTACATCGGGTGCCAAATTAATGCGCCCCGTCCGCCGGCTGCGTTCGTCTGATGTTCGCCGCCCACTGCCATGCGCCGCTGCTCTTTATCACTGGGCGCATGCGCACAACTGCATGTCGCCCAGGTGGTATCAGCGCATGTGATGTTATCAGGTATACCGGGCGCGATGGCCAAATCGATAGAGCGCGATGGTGTAGCGTGCGGGAGATCAGGAGTTTGGTTCCCGGTCGACTCAAACCAATGACTTGCAAAATTTATACTTGTCACTTCCTAGCCTGGCACTCGGCATTGATACTAATAATAGGATAGGGCAAGGTCTGGTTAGTTCAGTGTTAGCTCACTGTCATGATATTGTGACTGAATGGGATATTGGGTCATGGTGTCAGTGGCCTGATTTCCCAATGGGGCAGCACTATAAAGTTGCCATGAGTGTGCACTGTCACATGTCGGTAGCCATCCTGATATGACCTGAGATGTTGCTAGGACGTAATACTCCAACAACCATCCAATGTTATCAGGTGGTCTGTCAGTGTAGGATAAGCTAGAGAATATAACTGAAATGCCCTGAAGTGATGTCACCTGTAGTGCTATTAGTAAGTTTTCCTCCGGGTTCGAATCATGGCCGAGTCAAACCAATGACTTAAAGATTGATACGTGTCACTACCTAGCCTGGTACTCTGCATTACTAGGATAGGGTAAGGAACACCAATTGTCCATGATTTAAATTTCCTTTGCTCAATCTGCTAATGTACCCCCTTTTTTGAATGCCCTGAATTGCCATTTTCATCTGTGATTCTACCGATAGGTTTAGATAATGAGTGAATGTAACTGTAATGCCATGAAGTGTTTTCAATTTTCAGCACCCCTGATAGTAGCAATTGGTATCGATATTTTAAGAAGTAGATTGAACATACTCACTCAGTCTAAAGGCCCGGTCACATACACGTTAGTGAACGTAGTTAAACATAGTGGAGGCTAACGTAGTTGAAGATAGTTGAACGTACCGGCATCCATACTTCTCTGTGATGAGAATCTGATAAGAATGTGTGTGGGCCATGAGTTCCGATTTAAGCTTTGGACATGTTCAAAAGAGAGGTTTGTTTGAAGCAGATGTAGCCTCTGTGATGATAACATACTCTAGCATACTCTAGCATACTCTAGCATACTTCTTACTGTACTATAGCATACTCTAGCGTACCCTAGCATACGTTGACCTGCACAAAACCTTGGCCATTCTGCTGTGATCACATAACCCTTAGTGGATGAAGTTGAACGTAGTTGAACATAGTGGAGGGTAACGTAGTTCAATGTAGTTCAACATAGTTCCACGTAGTTCAACGTAGTTGGACATACCGGGATCCATACCATAACATACCAGGATCCATACTGTAATGTATTTGTCCGTATTATTAGGTAGGTGATCAACCAAAACCTACCATACCTTAACGTAGTTTAAAGTAGTGATAGCACGTTTCACACATGTTAATCTATACTGTGTTCACTAACGTGTATGTGACCAGGGCTTAAGGTGTTAAGGATCTTTGAATGATGAATTGCGAAAACAATTTTTATTTGAACAGGGATGGGTCAGCCATTACCGAAAGTAGTAATAAGTGCAGGTTTGTACATACTTAAAGTTGCAGAGTTTTATGAAAATATCAAATTTTGAAAAGTAAGGAAATTATCTAGATTGTACCTTACAAATCCAACTTAGATACAGGGGCAGTTATTAAGTATTTGTAGAACCTGCTACTGATGAAGCAAATGCGGGCAGATTTTTTTTACAAGCACACAAACATTAATTTTATCTGCTTACACTTCTTTCAAGTTAGTAATTTTCAAACAAGGTTTCTTCAAAGTAAAGTGATGTAGATTATGACCATCAACCTAATATATTTATCTCTGAAAATGACAGAAACTCAAAATCATCGGACTAGGCAACTTTAAGTTTAACTAGGAATATTTACTTCATAATTTTTAGGGGATGAATCCCAAAGTGAGTTGGTTAGTGTGGTCGGCAGCCGATGGGGGCGCCACCGGATCCGAATATTTCAGAGAGCAATACAGGCAGTAGTTGTGTGTAAATATAGGAAGTAACAGAACCTTACAGTGTTGATACTCGTACAATGGATTGGGCATCACATATATAAATATATGTCCACTATTAAATTTAATTAACATTTTTGTATTACACTTATTGATGAAGCATGAGAAATGTCAATCACAGACAATGTTGTCTTCCCCATTCCAATTATCCTTGTAATTCTAAATGGCAAGCAAAATAGCAACAAGTCTCAATTTTTTAAGACAATCGAGAGAGTGGGAGAGTGAAGGGGCGAGAGAGTGAAGGGGCGAGAGCGTGAGGGAGTGAATGAGAGAGAATAGCCACAGAGCAAGATAGCAATATAGCAAGAGAGAACGAGAACATGAGAGCAACAGAGAAAGTTAGTAAAAGAGCACGAGAACAACAGAGCAAGAGAGTGAGAAAGTAAGAAAGAAACAGAGCAACAAAGCAACAAAGCAACAAAGCATGGACATGAGATAGCAAGACAGTAAGTGAACACGAGAGCAAGAGAGTAAGAGAGCAGGAAAACAGGAGAGCAACAGAGAAAGATAGTAACAGAGAACGAAAGCAAAGGAACATGATTGATTGATTGGTGGTTTTGTTACGCCGTGTCGGCAGCATAGGCCATATTCACGGCAAGAACAAGAGAGCAAGAAAGCCAGATAACAAGAGAGCAATTAAGTAACAGAGCGACAAAGAAAGAGAATAAGGTAGCAAGACAGCAAGAGAGCAAGAACAACAGAGCAAGAGAGCAAGAGAGCAATACATCAAAAGAGCAGGAGAAAGAAAGAAAGAAAGAGAGAAAGAAAGAAAGAAAGAAAGAAAGAAAGCAAGAAAGCAAGAAAGCAAGCAAGAAACAAACAAACAAACAAACAAAACAAGGGATTAAGTGAGAGAGAAGATAATAAAGTGAGCAGGTTATGAGTCAGGCAGCCGCCATATAGTATTCGTAGATTCCCACATGTCAGCAGGGTAGATCAATATAGGCCTACGTGTGTGAGATTGAATTGCCTGCAGGTGTTGTTAATGTGCTGCGTCTGTCTTCCCATATCCACTGACGCCAGTTAACCTCAGTCGACACCTCTGCAAAGTTTGGCAGGAATGTGTGTGGGTGTCTGTCTGTGTGTAGGTGTCTGTCTGTGTGTGAGTGTGGGTGTGTGTGCAGCGAGACATCAGATACGTGTCTGTCACATACCGGGCGATTCACTAACTAACCCCTACCGCAAAACTCACCTATCCTACTCAGGCAGACCGTCAAAATGTTCATAATTAAAACAACGGCCACCCAAATATGCCGTGTTTATTCGAATAATGGGTGGGTGTATTTTTTAAGAGAGCTCTTGTTGGGTTTTTTCCGGTTTTTCTTGGCACCGGTGAGTGAAGGGGTAGTGGATGGGGTTGATTTATAAAAATATAAATATCATTATTCGAGGGAACTGATTATTTCTCATTTTGCCTCAGCAGATTGGAGGGTTATTTATTGTCTGGGGCATCGTGAGCATTATTAAAATACATTATTAAAATACAAATAATATATATGATATTTATATATATATATATATATATATATATATATACATCTACATTGGGTACAGTGGCTTAATCAGTACAGTGTAGGCTTCCTGTATGGAAGGTCGCGTGTTTGAATACTGGTCGAGTTAAACCAATGACATACCAAATTGATACTAGTCACAACCTAGCCTGGTGGTCGGCATTTCTAGGATAGGGCAAAGACTGGTTAGTTGAGAATCAGGATAGTGTGACTGAGTGGGAAAATCGAGTCATGGTTCCAGCGGATTGGTCTCCCAGTGGGACAGCACTATGAAGTCGCCATGAGTGCGCACTGTCACAAGTCAGTGCCCATCCTAATATGACCTTAAATGTTATATACATATATATGCATTCAGGCTTATATATGTATATATACAAATGTGTGTACCGTGTGTAGACATGTATATATATATATATTATGAAGCGTCAGATATCTTCATACTGAATTGAATACCACCACCACACTTGGACTGAGCATTTAATGCATCAGGAATCTCGTTTTTAGCTCGCCGCCTGATTAATCATAAATATCGCGGAGTGTGCGGCAGTCTTTTAAAGAACACCCCCCCCCCCCCGGATCGGGACTCCACCTCTCGGCAGATGTGCGCGCACGTCACCTGATCTCACCGGACGCGGTGGCCGAATCGACTTCCCGCGCAGAAGGTCGGGAGTTAGAATTCTAACTGAGTGAAACAAATGACTTACATTATGGGTCATCACCATCATCATGCTGTCGGTCGCAGTACGACAAAGACTGCTTTTATTTCTTAAGCGCCACTATTTTGTGTGGTTGTGCATTTCATAAAAGCTGTTTGCAAAGTGTTGAAGTGCTTCTGGCTTTTGCAAGTTACTAGCAGTACTCTCTCATGGAGCAAATAGAGGTCTCACACCGGCAAGAACATGTCAAGACAGGCAGGCGCAAACTATTTGTCCCTGCAGTGGCTGGTCGGGAGATGTTGGGAGTTCCATTCATCACCACCCCTAATGCTGCCACGGCAGCATGGTTTTATGTTAGGGTTTGCTCCCTTAGCATTTGGTTATATCAAGAACCTGTACAGCACAAGGCAGTGGTTTATAACTTTGCAAGGCAGGGGTGTCAAACTCCCTGAGGTATTTACTGTAGGTAGGTACTGCAATACCCGCATACCATTATGGGTACATGCCTACATATCTACAAGGAAAGACAGAAGGCGGGTTGGGGTGGGTTGGGGTGGGTTGGGGTGGGTTTTGGTGGGTTTGGGTGGGTTGGGGTGGGTTGGAGTGGGTTGGGGTGGGTTGGGGTGGGTTGGGATGGGTTGGAAAAGCCAGTGCATCGGCGCTGAAATTATGTTGTGTAAAAGAGGTTTGTCAATTTATTTATTTTAACTGATTGTAGAGGAGACAGACTGACAGGAGAGGGGAGGTAGACGGTTTAACTGAACACAGTTGTAGCTGATCAAACGATGCTCTCCTGTTACTGTTAGACATATCATCGTACATCAGTGGTGTGTTCAATATAATGATCAGATGGCCTGAGGGCGGAAACAGGAGAAGGCAGGCAGACATGGCAACTGAGCACTGCTCTAACTGATCAATCGATGCTCTCCTGTTACTGGTAGACATATCATCATACATCAGTGGTCTGTTCAATATAATGATCAGATGGCCTGAGGGCGGACACAGGAGAAGGCGGGCAGATGCGGCAACTGAGCACTGCTCTAACTGATCAATCGATGCTCTCCTGTTAGACATATCATTGTACATCAGTGGTGCGTTCAATAAAATGATCAGATGGCCTGAGGCCGGGAACAGGAGAAAGCAGGCAGATGCGGCAACTGAGCATTGCTCTAACTGATCAATCGATGCTCTCCTGTTAGACATATCATCGTACATCAGTGGTGCGTTCAATAAAATGATCAGATGGCCTGAGGGCGGGAACAGGAGAAGGCAGGCAGATGCGGCAACTGAGCAGTGCTCTAACTGATCAATTGATGCTCTCCAGTTAGATATATCATCGTACATCAGTGACGTGTTCAATAACCTTAGTTGACTGATTGCTAGGACCGGTACATTCATCAACACCAGTATAACTCCATCAGTCAACTCTCACCGCTGGGCACGTCGCTCATTCTACGGGGCAGCCGCAATTGCGCACAGCCTCTCCCTGTCAGAACCTTGCGCATGCGTCCTGAATACTTTCCGAAATAAATAACATTAGACCTTTTCCCCACGGAGCCTGCGCAGTAAGTGACCAGCTACCCACCCACAACATTCGTTCTTCCCACTACCACCAGATGGCGCGTTGGTGGTGGAAATCCTATATAGAACTTCCCCTGCCCCCCCCCCCGCCCTCCCGTCAGGACATGCCGAACAGACAGTGAGCTGCTATCCGTAACTATAGTTCTGCTAACATCCACCAGAGGGCGAGTTGGTGGTGGAAATGGTTGATTATTTCTTACTGTAAAGCGAAAGTATGTTTGACCTAAGCCACATTAAACACCTGGGCCCATATGCATGGAGCAGTGTTTGCGGCGTGTGGTGTTAACCATCTAACACAGGGTAGCTATCACCAGTTATCAGGAGCATCGCGAAGTATGTCAAGCCGTATGCATGGTGGCCTAAACTGTGCATATTAGCTATATGTGAATTAATTTATACATTATGGAAATTTCTCTGAGCCTGTTGCCGGCGAGCACCTGGTTGGGCCTAATATATTGCCTTCTCTACCCACCGGGAAACAGCGCGCTTGTTACTGAGGCGGCGACGGCAGCGGCGGGGGTTGCTTGCATTCGTTGATTCGACAATATCGATTTAGCGGCGGCGTTAATATTGCTTCGAATTTGCGATTTGCGATTTATTTTGTTTACATTCGTCGATTTGACAGTATGACTATCGCCGCCAATGCAGCGGCGGCGTTAATATTGCTTCGAATTTAGGGTTACTTTCTTGAAATTTCACTTATTGCGTATGTAATTCTGTTAAATATGATAGCATTGAATAGATTTGGGCCTAATATATTGCTGCCGATGCGGCGGCGGCGGCGATGAATGTTTTGTTGATATGTGACAGTATGGATATCGACGTCGAAGCGGCGGCGGCGATTTGTTTAGTTTACATTCGTCGATTCGACAATATTAATCTCTCCGCCGATGCGGCGGCAGCATTAATATAGGTTCGAAATTAGGGTTAATTTTATCAAATTTCACTTATTGAGTATGTAATTCTCTTAAATATGATAGCATTGAATAGATTTGGGCCTAATATATTGCCGCCGATGCGGCGGCGGCGGCGGTGGCGATGTGTGTTTTGTTGATATGCGACAGCATGGATATCGACGTCGAAGTGGCAGCAGTGATTTGTTTAGTTTACATTCGTAAATTCGACAATATTAATCTCTCCGCCAATGCGGCGGCAGCGTTAATATCGGTTCGAATTTAGGGTTAATTTTATCAAATTTCACTTATTGAGTATGTAATTCTGTTAAATATGATTGCATTGAATAGATTTGGGCTCCATCCTGACACTAACCTAACACTAACACCGGTGTAAACCTGCTATGGGCTGGGGTTAGAATCTCCGAGTTTAAACCCGCGGTGTTTGTGTAACACTGTTCCATGCATAGCGACTTTTCGGCGCTAAACCAGAAATCCAGCCCTAACCGCGGTTTGGCTCACTAACACTGCTCCATGCATATGGCCCCAGGGGCCATATGCAGGAGTCAGTGTTAGCGGGCTTTGGTGTTCGAGCGTGTTACCATTTAGCTATCACCGACATTGGGAACTGTGTCAAGTCGTATGCAGGAGCGCGTAACACTTTCATTATAGCTAAACGTGAATTTATTTATAGATTTGGGAAATCCCTCTGCGTCTCTACCCATATATTAGGCTTAAATATATTAAATGCCATCATATTTAACAGAATTAGATACGCAGTAAGTGAAATTTGATGAAATTAACCCTAAATTCGAAGCAATATTAATGCTTCCGCCGTAACGGTGGTGATATTAATATTTATATTTTCGAATCGACGAGCGTAAAGTAAACAAATCGCTAATACATTGCCGCCAATGTGTCGACATCGGCCAGTATGGATGTCGACGTCGACGCGTCGGTGGCGACCGCAGCGATTTTTTTACTTTACATTCGTCGATTCGACACTATTAATATCGCCACCAATGCGGCGGTAGCGTTAATCTGGGTTCCCTTTAATGGTTAAATTGATAAAATCTCACTTATTGCGTATGTAATTCTGTTAAATATGAGAGCATTGAATAGATTTGGGCACAACCTTACGCTAACCCCACCCTTAAACGTCCTATGAAATGCGGTTAGTGTCGCGGACCTTAAACGCGTGGTGGTAGCGTAACACTGCCTCCCGCATACCGACTTTTCGGCGCTAAACCAGAAATCCCGTCTAAACGCGTTTTGGCTCACTATCACCGACTCCTGCATATGGCCCCAGAAGTGTGTATGTGTGTTGGAAGGACCCGGTAGGTTAGAATGTGTGCTAGCCGTGCTGGTAAACCACCCACACCCCTTGCCTACCCTGTCCCCCTTCCTCCCCTATCAGAGGTTATGGCGTGATAAACCTAGAGTAAACGCAACTGACGGACACAATTCCCTTCACTGCCCAGAAACCTCCGACTCAGGTCAGAAATCGACGAGAACAGCGCTCATCGTTAAGTGCATCATTTGTGGACGCAATCCCGGTAGAGGTACCAGGGCCGTATGCTGACTCCATCCGGTAAGACCATGGTTATAAAATGTCCTATGATTTGTAAGCAATGGTGGTTTGTGGGGGATTTACATTCTATAGTAATGATATTATCCAAGTGGAGTATTTTCCTCATATGCCATTGCTTCTACCAACCATCTATCAGAATCACAATTTGTCTGAATCTTAGAAATTATGTTCCTAGATGTTCTTCTATATCTAGTGGTAGTAGTAGTAGTACTGTGTCTTGTTCTGTTTTCAGATAACTTCACTACATGGGGACCTATGTAAATATATACTGCATAGTGATTCAATTGGCAATTGGAGACTCGTTTATAATAATGTGACCTTTATCTTTGTGAATGAATGAATTATTCATTAAACATAATAGAAATTCTTTGAGATTTTCAAGGGTGGGTTGGTGTGGATCCGGGTGAGTTGGGGTGTGCTAGGGTGTGTTGGTGTGGGTTGGGGTGTGTTGGGGTGGGCTAGGGTGTGTTGAGGTGTGTTGGAGTGGGTTGATATGGGTTGGGGTGGGTTGGAGGGGTTGGGTGTGTTGGTGTGTTCGTGTTGGTGTGGTGTTGGGGTGAGTTGGGTGGGTTTAGATGGGTTGCGGGTGGTTTGGAGTGGTTTTGGCGTGGGTTCGGGTGGGGGGGGCGGGTTGGGCGGGTTGGGGCGGGTTGGGTGGGTTGGTTGGGTGGGTTCCGTGGGTTAGGCGGATAGAGTGTGTTGTGGTGGTTTGGAGTGTGTGTTGCGGTGGGCTGGGGTGGGTTGAGGTGGGTTGAGGCGAGTTGTGGTGGGTTGGGGCTGGTTGTGGTGGGTTGGGGCGGGTTGGGGCGGATTGAGGAGGGTTGGGGCTGGTTGGGCCGTGTTTGGGCGGGTTGTGGTGGGTTGGGGAGGGTTTGCGCGGGTTCGCGCGGGTTCGGGCGGGTTCGGGCAGGTTATGGTGTGTTCAGTGGCTTCGGGTTGGTCCTGACGGAGGGGGGGGGGGGGTTGCATCACATCCCCCGGTTCCCCCTGGAGTGTACGGTCCCGGATATCGACTCCTGTTTGGCATATCGGTAAGTTGGTCAGCTCTCCCTTCCCGTTGTCGGACATGGCGCCGAGCCGGCCGGCTTATCTTGGACCACATTGATGTGTGGCATCTGGGGCGCCAATGTCGTGATTCACAGATTTACATGTAAATCAATGTAATCTGGTATCTCGTCCCGCCATTCCGTACACACACATTTCCTCATATTCATAAGAAATTGTCAGCAGCGCTGATAATCTGACCGTCCATGCAAAAAAAAGATTTTATTTAAAATTCCCTCCCTCTCATATTCATAAGAAATCGCTTCTTTAGTTTTAGCTGACACTATGCATGTCATCCCAAATAAATACCCAAATGTTTGCAAAGTTTGGTGTTGATCAATAATAGATACATGAAAACAATGATCAATAATGACTAAAAGTAGAAATCTCTCTAAACCTCCTCATGGTCCTCTTACCAGCATAATACAACGTTAAGCTATTGTCGAGCAGCAGAATAAGGATTATTGTGATAAGATAAGGGCAGTAAGAGGTTGGTGACCCACACTGGTTTAGGTAATAATACACAGCCCATGATCTTAAAGCTGCATAGTCCGATAAAAACATCAAATTTTCAAAACCAAAACTATTATCTAGATTTGATTTTGCATATCTAATTTAGACACTGATATACTTATCAAACATTTGTTGCCACATGGAAGGGAATTCTGAGTCAATTTAACAGAAACTCTTACTGCAGAAGCCTATGGTGTCAGAGTTTGACGTGCTTGCCAAAAATAATGTTGCAGGTTCACACTTCAAATATCTCAAAAGTTAGCCATTTAAAACCAACATTTGCTTCAAACCAATGTAAGGTACATTATAACATCAACCTAATGTATTTATCTAAGAAAATGACAGAAACTCAAAACCAACGGACTATGCAACTTTAAGAACTCATGAAATGAGCAACTACTTAAGCATTTGAAGAGTACAAAGTAGGACGATAGCTCGACTGAAACAGTATCCTATAAAGGGAGTGCACGTGACATTATTACTTAGCAATCAGCTGCCATCTTTGATTATGAGCAATCCCCCTAGCCATGTTGTGAATGCATGCAGATGTAGTAAAACAGAGGGTTCTTGTGCTATGGGAGGTTCTGGGCAGTTTACATCCAATGTGTTTACTTACAGCACTTTAGCAACAACTTCTGAGGCCAAACTGCTCAAAACAGTGAAAAATAAACCAACAAATCAGTAAATAAGCACAGTGTAGGCAGTTGCAAGCCTTCTGTATGTCATCCAATATGGTCACCGAAAGTTTTCTTGTGACATCATTACACCCCCTCTATATCTATTGCTCTGTATAAGCATGAGGCTAAATGGTGGAAGGGACGCTGGTTTGCGCCGTCTCAGGTAAGGGACGCCACATGCTCCACCCCAGCCCACCCCCCGCCCACCTAATCAGCCGCAATACGAGTATTCCGAGTTATGCTTGTCCCTCAGGAAGGTCTGAGGCTGTGACCCAACACGCTGGGTCACAGCTTCTGCTTACAGAGCAGAAAGGTGGCGGAGGTGTCCTTCCCAGTCCCGTCCTTCGCTACACTGCCCTATGCGCTAAACTTAAAGTTACATTGCACCGATAACCACCTGCCTCCTGATGGCCAAACCAGGGCCGCATTCAGGGTACGTCTCGGAGGCGCCTCGGAGACGCGGCACTGACGTTACGCTAGTCTGAACTGCACAAGCAGTTTGTCGCCTCAAAAATGGCTGCCCCCTTAGGCGGCGGCCATTTGCAATGGTAAAGCTGTGCTGTGATTGGCTGAAAGCACTGAATGCGGTGGCCATTTTCGAGGCGCTTTTCATCGCCAGTCTGAAAAGAGAGGCGTCTCTGAGACGTCACCGAGACGCACTCTGAACGGTATTAGGCTAAAAAGCATCACCGCGACGTGTCCGCAGCACCTCTGAGACCGACCCTGAATGCGGCTCTGGTGTGGTTTTTGCCATACATTTGTTTCTAATGTAGATTGCAGTGCAATTCTCCCGACAAATATTTGACATTAGATAAAATCCCACTTTGTGTATTTTACTTCACCAACTCCCCTACTTTACATTGGCTGAAGCTGCGACTTGGGAATACTTACTTACATGCTGGGTCGTAGCTTCAGTCCTTCTTCAGGGACCAGCAAACATAAACTCGAAATACCCCATTTCACAAATTACACACCCATCTAATGAAGGTATACCTTTTTTTTATGTCAAAGCCCTTACCTAGATTTGGTTCTACATGTCCAACTGACGCATGGTTTACATATCTTAGATGACCCTGTGCTATGCTGCTATCCTCAAAATGGATAAACATTTCAATGTACACAAAATTCAAGTCGTCATGGTTTCACTCCAAACATCTTCAAAGGTAACCATTAAACTTGAAGCTTACAACAAATTAAAGCTCTGTAGATTATAATCATCCATGCACTAACATATTAGATATATATTTTCTTTATAATAAACCGATATATGCAGAGACTAAAATCCTAATGGCTTATACAACAACTAAGATATACCTTACCATGTATTTCTGTCAGCAACAAAACGGGAGTGTCACGTGACCGGATGTTAATACAGGTGGCGTGCTCAAATAGACTACATCGCCATTCCAGCGGTGCGGTGCATTGTGGGATACGTCAAAGAAAAACAAACCCACGAGAAGCACATGGCACATGCTAATACACTGGGCGCAGCTGTGAAATGTGCTAGTTTCACCTCATCTCAGCTTTTGTTTGAAACATAGAATACCAACTAAAAAAATATATATAATAAATTAAGACATTAATCTTTTATCCAGCATTGCATTTACATCAATATAATCAGCACATCTTATGCCATGTGCATTTAGATTTAGACAAAGCTGGGCACTCAGACTAGTGTTAGAGCCATAGCCAGAGTCAGTCTTACTTATTTTATTAATGGTTATATTTATATCCTATGGTTAATGACATATGTAGAACTAGAAAATGAGTAGGGTTAATCAGATATTGGTTATATATTTCTCTGAAACAAGTTTTTGTTGACACATTTGACATTTTAATATTTAGAACAAGAATTACTTCTGGTTAATCAATGGTGATGTAAACATCAGCCTGTAAAGTGACTGAAATTGTATGTTTCTTAGCTCAAAATGCTTAATTATGTAGAGTTGTGTCTTAAACATATTCATTATATTATTATATTGCATCCATCCATCCATGTTTGTGCCAAATTGTTATGTATTTATATTAATTTTGAATAAAATCAAAGTTTTGCCCTACACGTATCAGCAAACTCAATGGCTGTAGCTTTGCAGCCAGCGCCGTTTTCAGCGCATGCGCAGTCGGAACGGTGATCTAGTCTATTATTAAAAGAAACAATATTTCCCATCATAGTTGTGAATGCTAAAACAAATTCCCCAGCTGCCATCAAATATGCGACACTCGCGTTAAATCGTGACATTCGCGATAAATTGTCAGCACAGCAGACTTGTGGGTAGCCGTTTGTGGTTTATCGGCCACCCATCAAACAGGAGGCCGTATTAAGTACCCCATGGACCCATAACCGACGTGTCCCCGTCCCTCTTACACGTGCCACATCTAAGGTCATCTCAGGACAGTTACTGACTTGCGACAATATACACTCATGGTGACTTCAAAGTGCTGCCCCACTGGCAGATTAGGCTACTGGAATCATGAACCGATATCCCACTCAGTCACATTATCCTGATACTTAGCTAACCAGTCTTTGCCCTATCCTACTAATACTGAGCACCAGGCTAGGTAGCGACAAGTTAAAATTTTGTAAGTCATTGTTTTGACTCGACCATGATTCAAACTCTCGACCTTCCACATGGGAAGCCTGTGCTCTACCTATTAAGCCTGCAGTTCTCTGGCGAGCAGCGTGACCATTAGGCTATCTGGGCTCTCCCTGATGCAATCAACCTACCTGTGCGTGTGGCTTTGTACCTGAAAGGTGAGATCGGTGCACACTGCAACACTTCTACAATATTGCATTAGTGTAGTAGTTCTTTTTTGTTGGCCTTCTCCGTCCGCCTTGGAAATCCTGCGGAGGTTTATCTTATTTCACTCACCTAAATACGAACACAGTTCTACTCGAGTGTTATAGGTTATAAAGGCAATCCCATTGTCTTGAGGATTTAAAGAAGCTACCAACTTTCCCTAAGAACTAGTTTGCATGTAAAGTAGCTGTCACACTATGCCGGATTGAGCAACAGACAGAATTTTCTAGTCCGGTGGTGTTCGGGCATGATAAGTATAAAAATATATTAAAATGTGTCAAAATGTGGCGATATCGGGTCAAAGGCCGCCGGACGAATGGACATGAAAAGGACATGAAACAGACATGAAACGTACATGAACGGATAGCCAACGGACGATAAGGGGACTAAACGGACTCAAACTGGACAAGAACCGTATACGTCAATCCGGTGGCATCCATTCCAAGTTTTGTGCATATTCAAAACTTCTAACGGATGGGGCCGGATATCAACGGATATCAACAGATATCAATGGATATCAACGGATATGCAATGGATATGCAACGGACACAAAACGGACTTTGGCGGATATCAACAGACTTTGTTTGGTTCCTTTCCGTTTCCCCAATCCGGTGATGTGTGACAGAGCCTTAAGTATTTCCATGACCAAATGCAGAAGCCAAATTAGTTAGAGCATATGCTTCCCATGTATGTGGAAGGTCGGGAGTTCGAATCCTGGCCGAGTCAAGCCAATCGCTTCCAAAATTGATAGTTGTCACTACCTAGCCCAGGGCTCTGCATTAATAGGATAGGGCAGGAACTGATTAACTCAGTGTCAGGATAATGTGACTGAATGGAAAATCAGGTCATGACGCTGGTGGTCTGGTCTCCCAGTGGGGCAGCATTATAAAGTTGCTATGAGGGCACACTGTCACAAGTCGATACATGTCCTGATATGACCATTGATGTTGCCAGGATGTAAAACCCCAACAAACAAACAAGTACCCCCCCCCTCTCATTATTTAGACACAATTACCAAATCCCATCCGGTAACCAAAAAGGCATTCATTCATTAATTCTTTCACTGACTTGGTCGGTTGGACAGGGATGTGCATTCATTAATAGTCGCGTGTTCCGAAAATTGGCCAATTACATGTCAAATTAAAATAGCAACGCCAAGATGCAGCTTCGTGTAATTCAGGTAAAATCATTTTACTCGGAATATCACAACCATTGTGTTTGAACCACTAGAGCACAATGGCTTGAAACTAAAAGTACAGAACATCTGTCTGGAGTGATTATACATTGGTGATGTGTATAATAGATAGATAAATAGATAGATAGATAGATAGATAGATAGATTGATAGATATATATATATATATATAGATAGATAGATAGATAGATAGATAGATTGATAGATAGATAGATAGATAGATAGATAGATAGATAGCAGATCTTATACAGTGGAAAAGCAAAACGTTGCCTATACACCGCTCCTATTGTTCATTCTCTGTAATATTAGTTAAAAACATCCATGGATGCCTTATATTCGTAGAGATAGGGATGATTCACCCAATGTTTGTCCAGCCTACTTTTAAATGCATTAATTAACGGTGCTGTCACACTATATATCCTGTGGAAGAGAATTCCAGTTATTCACTATTGAGAAGAAATAGATGAAAAGAAATGAGCTCTTATCCTATTGCCCGTCCTGATATGACCTTAGATGTTGCTAGGACGTAAAACAACAGCAAACAAACAAACTTATCCTATTGTTTACTCTTATTTTATTGATCTTAAACTGAATAATAATATGTCATAATAGATTGTAATAAGGCATTATCTGATTTAGCTATGTACATACCACACCTAAATGTATCGCCATTTTGTTGATCAGATAAAGGGCGTAATGAATAGCATGTGGCGGGATGCTGGTAATACGCAGATAGCTTAATTTAGTGCTTGAACATGTGTTATTTTATCAATGTATATTCTTACATAATATCCACAGCCCTATTGATGCAAATGCATATTTTAATACTTTAAACGTGGTCTTTAGTTAATGTCTCTCACTTCATTGTGTTTTTCCTTTTTTTTAATTGTGGTATTTCGTGAATGTTATCTCTCACTTCAATATCATAAAACCTAATATTAACTTATTAGTGATGTCTCTCATTTCATTATTTTGTTTAGTATGGTTCCCATTAGTATTGTCAGTCAGTTCATTATTCTATAAATACACGCTGTGTTTAGTTAGCGTTTTCTCTCATGGGAATGGGGAAATGGGGAAAACCTGGAGCTAATTGACAACGCCAGAGATAATTGCAAAGCGCGAACTCCCGCCTTCACAAACAGATGACACTCCCAAATAACTTCATTTCACGTGCGTACAATATCTAATACATTGAAAGGAGAGAAACAAAACCTACTTCTCTTTACAATCCCTAAAATGGTCCATTTTCTAAATTCTTCTTTTACTGAGTTAATATTATCCGATGTCCAGATGCGCATTTATAATTTGTAATGATTTGAGCGTGTGTGTGGGGGGGTGGGGTGGTAAATGGGAGTGGGGAGGAGGTCTGATTTCAACTCGCTACCAAATCCACACCAAGCAAACTACTGATCATGTAAGTAAAGGCCCTGTCACACTACAGCCTATGGTGCCAGCGTGTGCGTAACGTGTTGAAATAAATTTCAAATCAAAATAGGTTGCCAGAACATATCTCTGACCTGTTGAGAGTGTTCATGTGCCTCACTAAACGTTTGCAAAACGTTCGCATATGCTGATGGTATGCTGACCAACGTTACGTACATTACTCCATCACTAGAAGTATGGTGTATACCTTAAGTATGCTGGGGATATGGCAGGCATACATTCAAAGTACGTTTGGAGTACGTTATGCATCCGTTTGCTGTATGCGGACTGCACATACCCAACAGGCTGAACGTACGGCTAACGTTTTCCAACCTATCCCAACCTACCCCTAACATGTCCATAACGTATGCTGATGTACACCGAGCGTACACCGAGTGTATGAGAAACGTATGAGCCATACGGCGACATACTGTGATATTACTGAATGCCCGGCCACGTTTGGGACACCAGATAATATGACAAAACTCTCCCCGTCATTATCTCTTATCTGTCAGCTCATTTAACCAATATGAAGGAAGAATGAAGACAAGTCACTCAGATAAACAGTGGGGAAGTTGTGCTTTATTAACACCGACTTCTGTCCACCTACCAGTGACCTACCATCCACTCCCCTTACCTTCTAGCCACACAAGATATCATTACCTCTTTAGCCTGTATAGAAAGCAGTGTACACAGCCCATGGGACAGGAGTCCTATGGCTGTGTTACACTCAATTGGAATATATGAATTTAGCCAGCATCAGACAGAGTGTCTGGGGTTCCTGCTCAAGAGTAGGTGTGTCTCACTCAAGAGCCAGGAGTAGAGTGTTCTCTCTCCAGGGGGTCTGGAGCAGAGCCTAGAAAATATGATCTTGGTTTGAGGCTAGTGTGGTCAGAGGGCCAATGGGAAGTGGGTGACTGGGCAGTCCTCAGCCAGCCAATCAGGCACCTCCACAGTCGGGTGGGTGGCACCCCCCCCCCCAGTAGGGGTGGCTGTCACTCAACCAAGCTGCAGGTGGTGCCCTGTGTGTATATGCAGATTAGGCTGGTGGGCCCACCCAGTGGTCATGTAGGGACAGGTAGCTGCAAACAGTTACAATAGATCTCTGTTAAAATGTCTCTTCTCCAATTGCACTCTTTATGAATGCATTGAGAAGTATTTCAACACTCATGTACTGTCTCTTATTTAGGAACATCTCTTCATTAATCTTAGGCATCATGTATGAACATATATTTCACATAGCTTATATCATGTCATAATGGGAGTGGGATATTATTACTTTTAGTTTACATCGTCCACACTCCATCACCCAAGAATAATAATGCTGTCTACCAATATACAATTCTAAACCGAAAATCCGTATATTTTTACAATACGTTGAAAATTTTGAACATGCACAAAAATTTGTTAGCAGCTCGACCTACGCTGACCTATGACGACCTATGATGCCATATCCCGAGCATACTCGATGTATGCCCAACATATACATAACATAGGATGCTGTATGCCGACGTGTTGGTCGAAAATCGCATACATCGGCATACGCTAAGGCCATACGTCGTAGTGTGACAGCCCCTCAAATGTCAGGCATGACATGCTGATGAAACGACCTGAAAACAACAAGAAAGAAAATGAAGTACCTGAAACCTGTACAATTGATTAGAAACCTAACCTTCAAAGGAGTGACACAATGAAAACAAACCCCATAAAAAAAATCAAGGTAAAACACTAATCGGATGGGTAAAAGGTTTATTTAAAATATTTTAAAAAACTAAAATTTATCAAACTTTTGAACTCCCCGATTTTACAACTATGAACAAGTTTACGCAAATTATTGATAAAAGAAATAGATCCATACTGATTGTGACCACTAATCCACAGCGGTGAAAGAAGAAACAAGCACTTAGCCATTTCGAGAAGAATAAGCAAATGATCACTAAAAAGAATTCAATAAAAAAAAAAAACAGTGACGGACAACGGAACACAGCAGGCCCTATACACCCAAAGTGGCATCACTAGAAATTGCTACCCAGAGATGCTGTATCGATAAATGGTTGTTAGAGAAATACAGCGAGAGCGCGTGACTCAGAACTCATATCCCTTTCTCCAGCTGCCCACTTGTGCCTTATCAATCCTCCTGACGAGGTTAATAGCCGCCGGTAGTGATTGATATCTATCGGAGAGAATAATTGATATCTGATATCACTCCAAGTTGCGGGGATGAGCCATCTTCACAGTTTATTCCCGCTTCTTCTAGAGTCCTGTAAGGCCTTGTATCCATAGACTGTTCCCTTGTGGTGCGTTCCCTTGTTCCATGTTCCCTTGTGACCTTGAGACGTGCCACACAGACAATGAACCTGTGTTTTGCTTAGTGGCCATTCCCATAGGTTGGATGGACCCAAGGACCATATGGCCTTATGCACGGCACATGTGACATACTGACAGGAAACATAGAGAATGAACATGTTCATTGTCGGTGTGGCATGTCACAATGTCACAACTGAACAAGGAACAAGGGAACACGCTGTGAAATCCAGTCTTGCGGGCCCCCGCATTATATATATGCGGGCATTTGAATGCTATTGATGGCCGATCCCATTAGGCGGTACACGTAGGTTATGGTTACTTTCATTATGTTCACTCATGTTATTAGCTATACTGCTCAACAAGGCTAGACTGCCCTAATATCCTGCATAGGCATAATATCCTGCATAAGGCGTAATATCCTGCATAAGGCGTACGATTCAAAGTTCCCCCTTTTCATATCTGTATTAGATAAATTGTATACTAGAGCTTACCCCATAGTAGATACAACACACGACACAACATGCGATCCGAGTTCAGCACCAGCTGAAGTGTAGATAAATAAGAGATGATTGCTTAGTTTTATTCACTTATATATTGTTTTCAGATACATACAACAGTGAATGTAAGAGATCTTCTCATTGGCTATTACATTCATGCACACCAGTCACTCCCTTCCCACATGATCTCTCCCTAACATAGGTCACATTTGGCTGCTTTAAGGACTCACCCCCTCCCACCCAACTCTGGCCACCACCTAGCTATCATGGGATTACCTAACATGACAGATACAGTGTGGCTGGGTGAGATAAGGGGGAGGGATTCTGTTTAAAGGGGCACTGCTTAGCTCCCACAGTGTGAGCATTATAAAGGGAGTACTGTTTCTTATTTAGCCATCTCGATACTCAATATATACTTAATCGGAGAATTTTACAACGCCACAAGGGAACAGTTTATGGATGCACGGCCTTAGTTTCCCAATACACTGCTCTCTAGTAGAATGACACCAGGTAAAGGCTCACCGAGGCTGGCTATTCCATTTTTGGAACTCTTTGATCAGGGGTTATTAGGGGTCAGGAGTTGTCCTTTATGTAAACTTCATGTATTTGCTATAAAACTAAATTTAGATATTTCTTTTGATCAAAACACGATAATTTTAATATAAGATCATATGGTTGGCTATATGACTGAAAAACTAATGTCATCACCACACACTCCTACATATACAGTAAAACATCTTTAGCCCACCACTTCCACATAGCGACCACTCTCCTATATCAATCGATATATTTGGGTCCCAACAATACCATTGTAATCATATTCTAACTCCCTAAGCCGACCACCTCCCTAAATGGACGAATTAAAGTTGGTCCCGAGGTCAGTCGATTTAGAGAGTTTTTACTTTATCTAACTCCGAAATCACCTTGCATTTTTGACGGGGGGGAAACACTTGAATCAAACAAGAAATGTCCATGCACTATGAGTAAATGGTCTAAGACCAGTATCTACTCCCATTAATACACTAATAATAGAGCAACAATTGAAATACATATAAACTAAAAGGACCTTGTTGTTTTGTTCGGGACAAGTTTTTAATTTTCCTGCATTTTGCTAAGTTTGGAAACCTTTGAGAATTATGTGTTAGGTAAAATAACAATCACAACAAGTCACCATGAGCAAATGACACGTCAGCAGTAAAAGGACATATTTCTATCAATTTGATTCCACAAAAGAAATATGTTAACCAGTTGTATCAGATTACATTAAAACTCACATAAAATCTGGAATTAGTCAGATATGAAAGTGATTTCAGATGTGATTCTGATGTGGTTATATCTGCGGCAAATAACATCAAGATTTAACTCAGAAGACATAGCCAAAGCCATAGTCAAAATCACAAGCGACGTTACAGTCCTGCTGTCCTTAGCAACTCCAATAATTTTAAATGTTTTACATTGGTAAATAGGTTCTGCATGCTAGTTACATCAAAGACACTATAATACTAAGATGGCTCACTCACCCTGTACCACTTGGTGCGCTGGCTGTTCTCTTGGTTAAACAGTTGCTATATTATATGTATACATGTATATATGAATGTGAAAGATGTGTGATGATGGCAATGATGATGATGATGCTGATGATGATGTGCATTTGTTCATAGCAATTTCATATTGATGTGTATTCATACTTACGTATCTCAGGTATAATATAATTGTATGTGTCTACATGTGAAACACCAACCAGCAGCCGGGCTGATCAAACCCACCACAAGGTGGCACTGCGAAATTTACATTACCATGGGAGAGATAGGGAGTGAGCTGTCTCAGTATTACAGGGTCTTTCGTTACATTAAGAGATGTGTTTAGAATAAATAATCAAAACACACTAACAGCCGCTACAGGTATCATGATGCTCTGTGGGGGCTTTTTGGACTCGTTGATTCGTGTAATTGGCAAACGCAATGCGCATCCACAAAGGCCAAGAAAGTCAAATGAATTCTTCTGTTTCTTGGTCGAAGATTGGGTGTGTCTTACAATGAAGAGCACTTGCTCAAATAATTAGCTTAATGCTGCGTAGTCCATTGGGTTTGAGTCTGTTCCATATATATTAAAGATAGAATGTTATGCCTATTTAGGGCATTATACTTTAGCTTAGAGAAATTTTGATTAAGTTTAGAGATATTTTAAATGAAAGTATGCTAAATAAATTCGACATCACAGGTTTTGTTAACCCACTATCGGTGCATAGTGGAGTAGTGCAGCAGCACCAAACTCAGAGCTACACTGGCAACCGTAAGAAATTGAATATTCTCGGTGCAGAGTAGCGCAGGATAACCAAGCTTAAAACTACACTGGCACCAATCATGCATTTCTACGCCAGTTACGCAGCAATGGCACGGTATCTTTTAGTAAATGAAGTCCTTCTGTGCAGAACTAAATGTTTAATGAATGAAACAATCTCTCAGCTGAATATGTAGGATTAAATCTCTGGATTAAAAAAAAAGTATGCTTTCATCGCATTACGCAACTTACACGCCAAAAGGAAAAACCACATAGACCACTTTCAATGTTGATGCAGGACGCGCAGTGCTGGTACGCGCAGTGCAAAACGTCAATTTTATTCAAAATTAATAGAAATGCAGAACCCTCACCGTATAAATTTAATATAATCTGTTTGGTAAAGATGTTTTCTATATGTGTTCCAAGCGATTTGTTTCTATGTGGTGTAGTTTTAGAGATATTAAAGTTTTTCTGTATGAAGATTGCTCAAGGCCATTGAGAATGCATTGAGTTTGCCGGTACGCGCAGTGTAAAACGTCAGTTTTATTCAAAATTGTTAATTTTGCTACGGCAATATGGGTAATTCGAAACAGAGGCGGGAAAACCTCCCCATGCCTACCCTCCTCCACCTCCAACCTCGCCTCTCTCTCCCCTCCTCCCCCACTCTCTCCCCCCCACCACCCCTTCTCTACGTCCCTCTCCCCTCCTCTCTCCAGGCGGCGCCACCGACTCACCTTCCTCTCACCCTCCTCCCCTCCAGGTGGCGGCACCGGCACCCACCACTGGTGCCGCCGCTGGTCCCCAGCCCTCCCCGCTCCTTACTTCCGCTCTCCTCTCACTCTGCCACTTCTCCACCACACGCCTGACCACCAACACCTCTTTTCACCAGCCCACCCGACCCCACATATCATAAGGGTTGAGGTCCGGGTCACCCAGAGACTTCATTTCTTGCCTACCTTGATTATCGACTCATTAACGTACCCATCACTATCGACTTATCTACCTGAACACTTGACCCAACGCATTATCACTTATTGACACTTGATCTACCATTGAACCTGATTGATTCCTACTACACTCATTACTGTACTCAACCGTGACCTCCTATTGATTACCTTGATTACTGATTACTGACTTACTGCTACTTGACATTGATTACTACCTTTGACTTCATCCCTACTCTGAATAAATTTTCCACATTATGTACTTCTGCCTCCTGTTTTGAATTATTAGAAATGCAGAACCCTACTCATATAAATTTAATATAATCTATTTGGTAAATATGTTTTCTATATGTGTTCCAAGCGGTTTGTGTCTAGGTGGTGTGGTTTTAGAGATATTTTAATTGTTCTCTATGAAGATTTTCACTGCCATTGAGTTTGCAGTGTTATAGTGTGTCATCCTGCATCCAAACAGCGCGCGCACTGACCTAGATACCTATGCTGACGTCATATGAAATCGGTCTATTGTATCGTGTGTTAAATATTTGCTAGGACAATTTCCTCCCAATCGGCAATGGAAGCCAATGTATGGCAATAACTCTACCAAGTTGGATCATGAGGAGGCATGTGGTTATAACTACAAAGTTAATTCAATGCATTGATCTAGTTGAAGAATAGGGCTGGGTGTAGCACTACCCCTAAAGTAGGTACCCGCAGTACTTAGAATACACCGGAAGAAAGTATGAAAATCATGAAGAATCGCTAGTTTTTAAACACTCCTATTTGGATGTATGTTTAAAGTTAAAACATTAAGAAATTACTGTGAATGAATCACAGTTTTACTCTTTATTTTGATACCAACATTATTTGAGCTGTATATTAAAACAACACACCAAAAGGCACTTTATTGCAGGCACTTTTGCTAATTACCATATTCTTTTGCATTACATTAATGAGAATAAGTACCAAAGCATGTGGTTTTGATTCGCTCGGCACTGAATCGACATTGGTTACACAGGATATTATTAAGAGATTCTATCAGAAAGACTACGAAATGAGCTTTAATTTGGTATATGACAAACATATATTTAAAACAAAATCAAATTATGCCAAAGAAAAACCATCAGTACCTTGGCGGTGAGAACATTGTCATTCAGATGAATGAGTGTGTATGTGTGTGTGTGTGTGTGTGTGTGTGTGTGTGTGTGTGTGTGTGTGTGTGTGTGTGTGTGTGTGTGTGTTTGTGTGTGTGTGTGTGTGTGTGTGTGAAGCTCGTGAACAAAAAAATAAAATAAATAAAAGTTGATTTCCTTTTAACTGCTACTGAAATGCAGACAATCAAATACCTTATCAGCAGCTACTGCTTGGTAAGACAACACCAACACTACAGCTGGCCAGCATTGAAAACAAGCCTGGTTACCCGGGCTTACATGCTATGGACAGTATAAATACAGCCTCAATAAAATATTTTTTCTTAAATAAAAAAATAAAAAAGAAGCATGTTAGGAAATTAGCATGGCTGAATCCTTTGATTCCAAAACGTAATTTGCTTGAGTTAGTGCACATTTAAACCCACGTCGCAGCTCTCGGTTGTAATGATTAAATAAAGTTGGATAGTCCAATAGTTTTGAACTTCTGTCATTTCACCGCTATAATGGTTTAGCTTTAAATGAATGTTACCGTAAATGTCCAACTTTGGAGATATTTGAAGTGTAAATATGTGAAATCAATTTTGGCGTGCATGTCAAAACTCCGACACCATCGCCTTCAGCAGTAACAGATTCTGCTGAATTGACTTAGTGCTCAACGTTGCATAATCCGATGGTTTTGAGCTTCAGAAATTTTCTGAGATAGATACATTAGGTTGATCGTTATAATGTACGTTACTTTAGCTTGAAGTAACTTTTATCTTAAGTGGCTAACCTTTGAGATATTTGAAGTGCCACCATGCAAAATTAATATTGGCAAGCTTGCCAAAACTCTAACACCATAGCATTCTGCAGTAACATGATCTATTCAATTTCCTCACTATTCCATTCTGTGTGGTGACACATGCTTAATAAGTGCATCAATATCTAAGCTAGATATGTAGAATCAAATGTAGATCATTGTTTTGGTTTTGAAAATTTGATGATTTCATCGGACTATGCAGCTTTAAATGGACCAATGTTAAAGTCAGACATGTAGAATCAAATACATCGATAGGTGCCTTGGTTAGGAAATTTGATGTTTTCAGCGGACTATGCAGCTCTAAGCTTCTTTGGGAGTGGCTAGAGCTAGTCTATGAAACAACACTGGTTTATTTATTTATAGTTGTGTTTGGATCAAAGAAGCAACGCAGTACGACAATGCAATCCAATACAAGGCACACATTCATTTTCATAGTTATCGCGCTAGTTCATGACTAATATCTCGATAGCATGCAGAGCAGGACTTCCTCTCGGCTATCGGAGGCATAAATAGTTGCATAAATAGTTGCCATAATAAGAAGAGGCACTCCCACTGACAACCGCGATAATAATGGTGGAATGAGCCGACGTGTACTGCTGTGGTGGTGGTGCGGGAGGGAGGACTCTTCGCCGCCAGTTATTTCCCCAATTACACCAAATTTCAGGTTGATTCTTATCCATGAACCACGTGTTTACAGCTGAAGCAGTAAAGCATAAAACATTGCCGGGTGGAATGGCTGATTTCTGATTTCGATAGCACCTCGTTGTTTTTGTTATTTTTGTCGGTGTTGTTTTTAAACTGATGCTTTGTTTTGTTGTTTTTGGGTTGCTTTTTTTGTGATTGGTTTGTTGGCGATGTTGTTAAACTGGTGCTTGGTTGTTGTTTTTGGGTCGCTTGTTGTGTGATTGGTTTGTTGGCATTGTTGTTAAACTGTTGCTTGGTTTTGTTGTTTTTGGGTTGCTTTATTGTGATTGGTTTGTTGGCGTTGTTGTTAAACTGTTGCTTGGTTTTGTTGTTTTTGGGTTGCTTTTTGTGTGATTGGTTTGTTGGCGTTGTTGTTAAACTGGTGCTTGGTTTTGTTGTTTTTGGGTTGCTTTTTTGTGATTGGTTTGTTGGCGTTGTTGTTAAACTGGTGCTTGGTTTTGTTGTTTTTGGGTTGCTTGTTGTGTGATTGGTTTGTTGGCGTTGTTGTTAAACTGGTGCTTGGTTTTGTTGTTTTTGGGTTGCTTTTTTGTGATTGGTTTGTTGGCGATGTTGTTAAACTGGTGCTTGGTTGTTGTTTTTGGGTTGCTTGTTGTGTGATTGGTTTGTTGGCGTTGTTGTTAAACTGGTGCTTGGTTTTGTTGTTTTTGGGTTGCTTTTTTGTGATTGGTTTGTTGGCGTTGTTGTTAAACTGTTGCTTGGTTTTGTTGTTTTTGGGTTGCTTTTTGTGTGATTGGTTTGTTGGCGTTGTTGTTAAACTGTTGCTTGGTTTTGTTGTTTTTGGGTTGCTTTTTTGTGATTTGTTTGTTGGCGTTGTTGTTAAACTGGTGCTTGGTTGTTGTTTTTGGGTTGCTTTTTTGTGATTGGTTTGTTGGCATTGTTGTTAAACTGATGTTTGGTTTTAAGTTTTTTTTTTTTTCGAATTGGTTTGTTTGTTGGGGTTTTGTGTCCTTGCAACATCGAGGTGTCATATGAAGCACGCACTCATGGTGACTTTATAGTGGTTCTCCACTGGGAGAGCAGGGCATTGACACCATGACCCGATATCCCACTCAGTCATATTATCCTTGCCCTCTCCTAGTATTGCTGAATGCCAAGATAGGTGGCGACAAGTATCAATTTTGAAATTCACTGACTTGACTCGGCCAGATTTCGAACGGATAACCTTCCATCAGCCATAAAGGAATCCAGAGCTCTTTCAGATTCGGCCACCGCATCCGCTTTTTGTTGTTGTGAACAAAAAACCACCTACGCCGAGGTTCTGTTCGTGGTAACTTTGTGACGTCATTTCTCTGGTAACATCGAGTCGTGAGGTACAATCTACTGTTGCGACCATATGGATCAGGGATGAGTAAGAGTGATTGTCTGCACGTGGAAATGTCCGACTCCAAGCCTCGCTCTCACCCCACGCCGTCATTATCCAGCGTGGCGCCCCCTGGAGGTGAACCCGGGCACTCATTGATAAGCACCGCGGTCCACGTTATTAAGTACACACGAGGCATCAATAAGACAAAATGCACTCTTCCTCCTCTGGAGGTGGGGGTTGGGGGCTGTGGGTTGGGGCCTGTGGGGTGAGGGGTGGGGGTGTGGGGCGGTGGGTTGGGGCCTGTGGGGTGAGGGGTGGGGGTTAGGGGGTGTGGGGCTGTGGGTTGGGGGTTGAGGGCTTTGGGCTTGTGTGGGTGAGGGGTGGGGGTTGGGGGATTTGGGGTGTGGGGGGTGAGACTGTGGGTTGGGGTTGTGGGGGTGAGGGGTGGGGGCTGGGTGTTGGAGGCTGTAAGAGTGGAGGGTTGCAGGGTTGGGAGGGACTGGGGTGGTTGGGGTTTGGAGGGGTTGGTGGCCCCAGAGTCTATAGGGCCGCTACTAGTTTGATGAACCTTACTTAAAGATCTAGTCACGTGGTTTTACCATGTATTCTTTAAATGAATATTCTATGTATCTTAATGCAAGTTGGCAGTTAGAGTGGGATATATGAGCATGAACATAGTAAGTCAGGATTGGTCTGCGCAGCACCATTAAACTCCTGAGTACTCCCCGGCTGTGACGTCACAGCGGGAAGGGAAGGATGGCATTATATAGGTTATATGGCAGGCATACTCAAAAACCTTCAGATTTATTAGGATTTGCACAATTTTCCAAGTCTGTAATATTCCATAGCGTGGGGCAGTCATTAGGAATGAACGATGTTAATAATAGCCACAGGTTGACCACAGATACCCTACCCTCAAACCATGGATAGCCCCTACATACCTCGCTTGTGATAGCTTGTTTCAAGCTATGTAAATTGTGGCTGGTCATGTTTGATCGTAATAATTTTGAATAAGTGAAGTTGTTTTGGACATTGTGGAGTTTGGTCATTGTAGATCTGAGTAGCTGGCGCATCTTCGCGGCCACCAAGATGTTGTTGTGATAGTGACAGTGACAGTGACAGTAGCGGTCTGAATAGCTGGCACGTCTTTGTGGCTGCCATGATGTTGTTGTGATAGTGACAGTGACAGCTGCGGTCTGGGTAGCTGGCACACCCCCGTGGCTGCTATGACGTTGTTGTGATAGAGACAATGACAGTGACGGTGACAGTGACAGCAGCGGTCTGAGTAGCTGCCCATGTCTTCACGGCCGCTGATATGTTGTTATGATAGTGATAATGACAGTGACAGTGGAAGCAGCGGTCTGAGTAGCTGACATGACTTTGCGGCCTCCAAAATGTTGTTGTGACAGTGACAGTGACAGCAGCCATCTAAGTAGCTGGCACGTCTTCACAGTCGCCAAGATGTTGTTGTGACAGTGAAAGTGACAGTGATAGCAGTGGTCTGAGTAGCTGGGGCATCTTCATGTCTGCCATGATGTTGTTGTGATAGTGACAGTGACAGTGACAGCAGCGATCTGAGTACCTGGCGCATCTTCACAGCTGCCATGATGTTGTTGTGACAGTGACAGTGACAGTGACAGTGACAGTGACAGTGACAGAGACAGTGACAGTGACAGTGACATCAGCCGATGAATGGAGAGGGTCAACCAGCCACGTTTGAACTTGTCTGAGCCTGTTTGAACTTGCAGGAAATGGATTTTCCTCTTCTCGTTTTTGCAAGAACTCAGTGTCAGCCAATCAGAGCTCTTCTTTTTTATTGCAAATGGCCGCCTCCATGGGGGCTGCCATTTGCAATAAAAAAAACAGTTCTGATTGGCTGAGAACAGCTCTCAGTGTCAGCCAATCAGCGATGTTCTTTTTTATTGCAAATGGCGGCCCCCATAAGGGGTGGCCATTTGCAATCGAAAAGAACAGCTCTGATTGGCTCAAAGTATGGAAAGATCCCATTACTTTTTTAGTAGTTTCTTGTTCAGACATAGTTACACACATATATGTATCTTTTGCACAGATTAAAGTGCTTGAAGTATATTTTTAATTTATCTACATCGACTTCTGTTTAAATCACACAATATCAGGACTTAACGAATGGGAAACTATTCCTGCAAGGGTATGCTCAATATGGGACAGTGGTCACCCGTTTTTCCTCCTTTCCTCGCTGTGGACCCTTCTCGCTATGTATCGAGATGGTTCGCTCGATTAACTGTGGAGCAAACAGACTTTGGGGCTGGGCGATTGGAGAGTTTGCGCTGATCCCTCGTGACCTTCTTGGCTACTCCTCCATATTACACATACAAAATAATAAAAACAATAATAAATATTCTTTTTTTAAACAGAAAAGTTCACACCAAAATAAACATCTTCCAGACATGTCTACATCATGTTTTATTCTTAGTGAGATCAAAACGCAATTCTGATAGGCAAAGCCAAGAACCTATCCCGGGTCAAATCTAAGAACATATCCATATGTACTCTCTGGTACCGCAACTTCCACAGACGTAATGGCGACAGTAAATCAAAATAACATCATCCCGGATATTGGACAGAATGTAACGTGCGCTGTGGGAGCTATGACAATTGTATCTCTCCTAACAACAAACCTCCACTGTTGCACCCCTCTCCCGTTCTGTCCTAATGTCTGTGACAGACAAATTGGTTGGTTGGTCATTGGAGTTTTACATCCTGGCAACATCTATGGTCATATCAGGATGGATACTGACTTGTGACAGTGCGCAGTCATGGCGACTTTATAGTGCTGCCCCACTGGGAGACCAGACCACCAGCACCATGAGCTGATATCCCACTCAGTCACATTATCCTGACACTGAGCCAACCAATCCTTGCCCTATCCTAATAATG
This sequence comes from Branchipolynoe longqiensis, assembly GCA_030323885.1. Classification (NCBI taxonomy): domain Eukaryota; kingdom Metazoa; phylum Annelida; class Polychaeta; order Phyllodocida; family Polynoidae; genus Branchipolynoe; species Branchipolynoe longqiensis. The sequence goes on from JASIRB010004043.1 coordinate 123,098, forward strand.
CTGAGCACCTGGCTATGAAGTGACAAGTATCAATTTTTAATTCATTGGTTTGACTTGACCAGGGTTTGAACATGGGGATTCGAAACCCACGATATATCAAAACGGGAGACGGACGCTCAACTCATTCAGCCATCCCGTCTGTGACAGATAAGTAAGTTGCATGTTAGTTTATACCCCAGTCACACGAGAGCCACCGTTTGCCGCCAACCTCCTTATAACCAAAAGGACGCCAACCTCCCAGCGTCACACTCGATACATTGATTCAAAGACGTGGTCGGTGCCAGGGCTGCGCCGGGGCCATGCCAGGGCCATGCCAGGGCCGCGCTGGGTCAGCACCAGGGCAGCTCTGGGTCAGCACTGGGTCGCCACCAGGGTGCACTGCGTTGGGGCCAGGGTGACGCCGGGTTGGGGCCAGGGCGGCACCGAGTTGGCACCCTGGTCCGACCACACAGTGAGTGCGGCATTGCATGTGTTGGTACCGTCAGGTCGGTGCCAGATGGGTGCCAGGTCGCCGCCAGGTCGCCAGCAACTCACCAACCAAGGGGTCTGTCTGTGCCAACCAGTTTTGAATGGCGCTGCTGGAACAGGGCGCAAGGAGGTTGCAGGTGCAGCAGCTGCAACGTCCTTGCATCCAACATTTCTTAAATGAATGCCAGGGGGTTGGCGTCCTCGCGGTGCCAGCACTTAAGGAGCGCATAAGGAGGGCACAATGAGGACGTTTTGACGTCGCGAACCGATCGTAAGCGAACGCAGGCCTCATGTGACTGGGGTATTATTTCCTCCCCCTCTTCCACACTTGGTTAACCTACAACTACCACCATTGCCACACATATTTCCAATTCTGCTGCTAAAGATTTATAACTCTTTCGTGTCAGCCAGGTAGGCACGGCCAGATGAAGGTGTGGCTTATTTACTTCAGCAAATTCCAAACAAACTTTGTCATCACAAGGAAAGTCGAACAACAACAAATTGTCCCTGAGGTTCAACTGTCCCATTCCGTCATAGTAATTAGGCACACCGGGGGCAGTCTATTCTGAAACAGCCTCAGGGTGGCGGGGCGGGGAGAAAGGGGGCGGGGGGATCTTAGACCACGAAGACGTGCTGAGAAAATAATTAATGGCTATTTCCTGCTCCTCGACATCGTTAACCTCGGTGCCGCCGTCTGGGGCGTGAGGCGGCGATGGTGGACAGCTGTCCTTTGAAGCTGACATCAAAACGCTGCTCATGATGAGCTAATATGTATATGTTTTAAGCTAGACTGCAGCCGGGGCTAAGTTTTCATTATATTTCAGCTGGCGGTGAAGAAGCCGTATTGACTGTACTCAAAATGCTTCGACAATGAAAAGAGAGACCGATTTGTGACGGACAACAGAAGTCGCAACTGGGATTGTTGTTTGTTTGTGTTTTATGTCCTGGCAACATCTATCAGGATAGGTACCGACTTGTAACAGTGTGCACTCATGGTGAATGTATAGTGCTGCCCCACTGGGAGACCAAGATATCCGACTCAGTCACATTATCCTGATGCTGAGCTAACTAGTTCTTGCTATATCCTTGTAATGCCGAATGACAGGCTAGGTAGTAACAAGTATCAATAGTGTAAGTCATTGGTTTGACTCGGCTGGGATTCAAACTCCCAACCTTCCGCATGGGAAGCCTGCGCTCTATCGACTCGACCACCGCGTCTGGTCACACAACTGGGAACATCTAGAGTTAATTAATTATGGATACAATGGGTATGTAGACAGCTGTACAGATTCAGCAACAAAGCTGGTAGATAACTGATCAGCGAAGAGACATACGCCCTGTGTTTCATCAATATATTTAAAAATCGATGAGCGTATGCAGGACATTATTAACTCATCATAGAAACTGATATGAAAGAACATGAGAAGAACCTGCCCTGCACATTGTCCGATTCAATTTCGCAAAGAGATCATTGAGAAACCTTTAAAGACGTGGTCACGTGATTCTTCGTATCTACTTTTTATAGGACTATTCAATATATTGTGGCAAAATGCTGAAATTATAGAAATATTAGCTGTGGAACTACTAAGAACAGATTTAACAGCTGAACAGGGTCATGATACTTTCACACTTGGTTTCAACTGAAACAAATTATTTCGTGATGCTTTCAGATGAGATTCTTCAAAGTTAGCCAATTATCATAAAAGATAACCCGAACTAAAACAGGGTAGATTATAATTCCCTTGAAAGCATGCATAAAACCAAAGCAGGTGCCCACATTTGATTTGACCCGGTGTAACGATTTCAACTTCCCCCCTTCTCAAGTTCCCCCCCGGGAATCTGAAAACGTTTTCAACTTCCCTCCGGGGAACTTAAAAACAGTTTTCAGATCCCCCCTCCCCTATTTTCAAATTCCCCCCTCCAGGAATTTAAAATTGCTTAAAATACTTTAAAAAACGTTTTAAATTTCAGACCTATAATATTTTTTTCTTAACCATCTTGGAGACTTTTTGTGTCATTTGTGGTTAAATATATTTTATTGTACTAGTAATAATTTCCATTATGTTATTCTCTGTATATTATAATATTTGTCATGAAAAATAATCAAAAATAACAAAAAATTACAAAAATAAAGAAAATTCCCAAAAAATGGGGGGGAGGGAAAGTTAAAATGAGGGAGGGAATTTGAAAACGTTTTCAAATTCCGCTGGGAGGAATTTGAAAACGTTTTCAAGTTCCTGGGGGGGAACTTGAATATGGGGGGAATTTGAAATCTTTACACCGGGGTAGCCGAATGAGTTGAGAATCCGCCCCCTGTTTTGGTATGTTGCGATATTCTACCGCACATTTCTTTCTACCCTAGCCGAGTCAAACCAAATACTGAAAAATTAATACTTGTCACTACCTAGCCTGGCTTTCAGCATTACTAGGACAGGGCAAGGAGTGGTGGAAATAGCAAGACCAATTTTCAGCGATTGAAATTTACCCTGCTTAATCAACTAATATTCAAAAGAAAACACCTGAGATACTCATATAAAGAATGGTAACTTGTATTGGTTTCAGCCTTGTCAATGTTGATACTGTATGTGCGACCATAAAAAGGTGCCCTCAGGGTCAGGATTTATGTGGCTTGAGTGTGATAATGTGTCATTGTAGCCCAGTGAGGCAGCATGATCAAAGACAGCATAATAGTGCTGGCACGAGTGCACATTGTCCAAAGTCGGCTTCAGCATTGCTGCAGGCTAGATACTTGGAGGAGCGCAGCCTCGCGTTGCCATGATCTGTCTCTAAATATTGCACAGTCAGGGGAGGAATGCGAGTGTCAAGCATCCGGTTGTTTGTTTGTTGTTGTTTTACGTCCTAGCAACACCTAAGGTCATATCAGGATGGGTACTGACTTGTGACAATGCACACTCATAGCGACTTTATAGTGCTGCCCCAATGGGAGACTAGACCACCAGTTCCATAACCTGATATTCCACTCAGTCGCATTATTCTGACACTGAGCCAACCAGTCCTTGTCCTATCCTAATAATGCTGAGCGCCTGGCGAGGGAGCGACAAGTATCAATTTTTAAGTCATCGGTTTGAATTTGACTATTGTTTAAACTTGTGGGTTAGAATCCAACGATCTACCAAAGCGGGAGACTTATTCGGCCATCCTGTCTGGTCCGCCATCATGTGCATTGTTCAGTCAAGAGCTATACAAGAACTGCAATTATTATTGCGCGTCTGACAGATGCGCTTCCTTGTGAGGGGGGGAAGGGGGTAGCCTGCTAATACTGTGGATTCGTATGGTCACAGGTACTTCCACACCAATAACCTCTTGACCTTTCCTACTGTCGACTCTTGACCTGACTCTACATTGAATACATAATGAGCTCTGTCCACCGAAGTGGTTTCAATTATAGCAATCAATCTGACTAGAGCAATCTTCACGTAAACAAAGTTATTTAATTCTTTTTTTTAAACATTACTCCCGTCTTTATGGTGATATATATTATTTTATTTTTTAGCCCTTTTTTTTTTTTTTTGGTAAATATGTTTATTCTGCTGAATAAGTCTTTTGTCAGTGCCAAAGCACTGGTTTTCCAGCCATTTTTCAATTCAGGGTTATTTACACAAAAGGTATATAGAATAAGGTGTACAATACCTGTTGAATAGACAATTTGCACCATGTAACACAATGAAATTCTGAAACCCAAAAGTTCCATAATAATATGGTACAGTAGTGTCATATAACCACATCAATATTAGTCAGATCACTGTGAGTATTTACATAGTATTTAGAATGTAAGCAGAAGTTATCTTCTGTATTCAGTTGGTAAACTTGTAGCAAGTTTTAATGTTCGGTTGCAGTTAGGCAAGCGGTATATAAATGTTGGTTTGTTAGGAAAATTCTAGTGTAACTCTAATGTAGCTAGTTATGTGAGTTTATGAATTATGTTGTTACTAGTAGCCGAATGGAATTTAATAACTGGAGTTTTATAACTTGAATTTTATAACTGGAGGAATTTGACAACTTCATCCGGAGCCTAGAATGATGTAAAGATGAGTGGAGCCGAAGGCAAACTTGATGGGCGTGAGGAAGTCCATAAGGATATGTGAGTCCGGAAAGGCGCTATGATCTAGTGCGCGCGCACCCTAATGCCCGTCCGAGGTGGGGCTTATTTCGAAACCACAACACGAAAGGTTCAATGTGGGCAGCAGCAATAAGCCGCTACCTTAATGGAGACTGATGGCCGACGTCCATGTGTTATTTAATGGTGCGCGTGGAAGTGACAGTGCGGAAATGTAAAGCACCATCGTACTAAGGGAGCCATCCAAAGTTTTCACCAGACAAAGATGGCCGAAAGAGTTGAGTGTCCATCTCCCGCTTTGGTAGATCATGGGATTCGAGCCCACGGGTTTGAATGCTGGTTGAGTCAAACCAATGATGTAAGAATTGATACTTGTCGCTTCATAGCCAGGCGCTCGGCATTATTAGGATATGACAAGGACTCATTGGTTCAGTGTCAGGATAATGTCAGTGACCGAGTGGGATATCAGGTCATGATGCTGGTTGCCAGGTCTCCAAGTGGGGAACCACTATAAAGTCGTCATGGGTGTGCACTGTCACAAGTCGGTACCCATCCTGCTATGACCTTAGATGTTGCCAGGATGTAAAGCGTACTACTTTTCCAGACCTATCCTCTTTCTCTCCCTTCCTCCCCCCCCCCCCCCCCCACCCAAAGTAGTACACGTCAGCATTTTATCACAGAACATAATGACAAGAAAATGAATTTTTAAATATCAACATTTTATTAAATGATACAAGTTGTACTTGACTGAAACCCACCTTCCCCCATCGTACGAAAGTGTTGAAAACTTTCAATGGCCTCTGATGTGCACTGTGACTAGGTGTAGAGAATATTCACTGTTTTATTTGGTTCAGCTACCAGTGCTGCTGATAGACTCATAATATGGTAGCAGGGTGGGTTGTAACGTGGTGAACAGCCGCTGGTGGCGCTACTGTCGGAATGAACTGCAGGATATTTGAGCTTAACTTATTTAGTTGGGCATCTGTAATGATGTTAGGGTCGTTATTTGTATAAGCATAATAAGTCTGCAGCATATACAGTCATATAAATGTATATATGTACTTATATACTTTTATATTTATATATCTACATATATATATATTTCGATGTATTTAAATAAATTCATGTACATTTATATGTATTTATATATTTGTATTTGCACATTTCAATGTGACTTTATGCATATTCTTTTGTATTTATATAATTGATCTATCGTATATATTATATATATTTGTATACATATATATTTTTATTTCCACGTGATTTTATTTGCATGCACATTTATATGCATATTTATATATGTATACCTATTTATGGTATATGTAAAATAAGGGTTGTTATACTACCGTGTGTTACTACTTGTTGGCTATGTATTTTCACTGAGCGTTTTAGTCATCTTAGCTGTGTTTCTATTTGTTTTTTAATCTGCATCTGGGCCCTTGCTATAATACAACTTAACCGGCTGCAGTACATCAACATTCAAATAACACACTTGTCTCAAAGCTGCTCTTTCCCACACACGGAATCCCCGGGTCTAAATAATGGTCGCGAGATATTTCAGTCAAAACCTTGGCTTTGCTCTTCATAAACACCCCCCCCCCCCCTCCCCGACCTCAACCCTCACCATCAACCCCTCCATCACTCCACCCTTCCACCACTCGCACCACCTCACCCCCACCCCATGTCTCACACCCTCTACACCCTCATCTCATGTCAGGCCAGCCTCGACACATCCCCCACCCCACATCCCGCACCCTCTACAGCCTCGACACGCCTCCGCACCTCATGTCCCACCCCATCTACACCATCATCTCATGTCAGGACAGCTTAGACGCGCCTCACGCCGGTTTCCACCCAGCCCACGTAAAGCCCCTTCTCGCGGGCCCCCGCCCCACTGCCCGCCCGTCAGCCCGCCGAGTCCCGGCGAACAGGGCTTGGCGCCGTCACTTTGTAAAGCGTCGGAAGCATTACCCATAAAGCGCCGAGCTCATTGGCAAGTGCCATTTGGCGGGCACGTCTGAATACGCACATGCACTGGGGGCAGCCCCGACAGATGCGCCTTGTCTGTTGGGGATAGAGAGCAGGGCGGCCCGGGAGATGGAGCGGGGGTACTAGGGGACGGGGACCCGGGGTGACCCGGGGACGGGGAGCACCGGGAATTCGGGGGTGGGGCAAGGGATGGTCCGGGGAAGGGGAGCGAGGGACCCGGGGACGGGGAGCAAGGGACCCGGAGACGGGGAGCGGGGGAACCCGGGGACAGGGAGAGGGGGGAATCGGGGGTGGGGTGCGGGGGTGGGGGGGGGGGACTGGGACGGAGAGCGGGGAGACCTGGGGACGGGAAGAGGGGGGGGGGGACCTGGGGACTGGAAGCAGGGGGGCCCGGAGGCCCGGGGGTGTGGGGCGAGGTGCAGTGTGGGCAAGACAGGAACCGAGGGGACGAGGGACCAAGGGAATCATGGGAAACAAGGCAACCAGGGGAACCAGGAGGGCCAGGGGGATCAGGGAGATCAGTTGAGGACCAGGGGGACTAGGGAGACCTGGAGGACCAGGGGGGGCCTCGGAGCTACAGGGTGGAACAGGTGGGACCTGGAAGGCGACCAGGGGAGAGCAGGGGGACCAGGAGAATGACTAAGGGGGCCTGAGGGCGGCGGATGGGTGACGGGGGACGGCAGCAAAGGGGGAAGGGAGGGGGGGGGGGGTCACCTGACCACGGTGCGAGCCACTCGCGGGCAGGTACATACATAATACCTGTCAGTACTTCAACATTACGCATCCCACCACACCGATATGGCTCCCTGTCTGCTCCGGGTTCGGCATCCTTTGTAAGGGTGCCACGCCTGTTAAGGTGCAGAGGTCAATGTGAATGGGATGCGATAAAAAGAAGGGTGGATGGGTGGGTGGGTGAGTGGGTGGGTAGGCGGGTGGATGGGTGGGTGAGTGGGTGGGTGGTGTCCACCAGGATGAACGTTGATTACTGAACTGTAGCCTGTACGTTGGAGGATTTATATTACCTCTTGTTTTTTTGGGTTCCCCCCCCCCCCTTTCTGCTTCTTATACCGGACGCAGTGGCCGATTCGCTAGAGCGCGGGCGTCGCGTGCGGGAAATCGGGAGCTTGGTTCACAGTTGAGTCAAACCAATTACTTATCAAATTAATACTTGTCGCTTCCTAGTCTGGCGCTCGGCATTAATAGGATAGGGCAAGGACTGGTTAGCTCAGTGTCAGGATAATGTGACTGAGTGGGAAATCGGATCATGGTGCCAGCAGTCAGATTTTCCCATGGGGCAGCACTGTAAAGTCACCATGAGTGCCCATTGTCACAAGTCGGTACCCGTCCTGATATGACCTTAGGTGTTGCCAGGACATCAAACTCCAACAACCAACCAACCATCTCCTTCTTCTCTTCATAGGGGATGAAAATAGTGTGCCGCCCATCCATATTTTGCTCAATTGAGGATGAAAATGACGGCGGTGATCTAGGCCACACGTGCACCGGAAGTAGAAGCGCAATCCATCATTTGTTTTTAGTGCTTCTTCTGACCTTTGACCCATGGACAGCTGGTAGACCTAAAGTGTTACCACGCATGCACATAGATCCTTCAGGGGCCCGCCGGGAGTAGGCATATAACCCAATAACCCGTAGGCCCCGGAGGAGCGTGATTAGATTTAATATCAATGAGGGCTGGAATGAGGTTATACACTCATTGTTAGTGTTATGTGTGTAGCGTCCGCGTAGGTGCACAGCCCACGTATTGTGACTGTATAAGTGCATATATGGGTCATTCTTTAAAACTGGGCACCACTATTTGGTTTCCACATTACGTTGCTGATAATTTGTTCTTTCTTTTACTGATTGCAAGTCAAATAATTATTGTATCCTCTGTGTATTAAGTATGTTAGCAATAGTACCTTTATTGAAGCTATCCCAAGAACGAAATGAAAAGTTTACTTATATGATTTTGTGCTAATGTGAAAAGGTGAAAATTTACACATTTACAAAATGCATGTAGCCAAACCTTTTTGAACTTATTTATCCAATTTTTTCTTGTAAGTCATAACCTTGTCTGCTTAAGAGTAATAAATAAAATCTTGCTTTACTATGTTGTATATGTTAAAATGAGGTTCTGGATGTGTCTTTGATTTTCATGTTACACAAGTGATATTAATGTATTGCTCAATTTGTATAAGTTCTAATTCAAAAAGTGAAATTCAATTTTGTTCAACTCTCGCATATGCACAACATACAAACCTTCATAGGAATTGGATTAGGCTATTATTTGGAAGTTTTTTTAAATATTATTTGGAAGGTTTTCACTTTTGGTTTCCATGTCACACTTTCGTGCCCAGTTTTAAAGAATGACCCATATTTATGTATATTACTATATGTATTTATTAATATATGTATTTATGACTAGATGTAGGTACTCCAAAGTGATTTCTATTTTCAACAGGTCAGTATTACATCTTATATATCTGTACAGATCTTTTAAATTGGATCTCAATGATATAAAAATCATTTAGATTGATTGAATAGCTGCAAAGTTATGAGTGTTTAAAGATTGATTTTTTTGCCCCGATTTGTGCACATTTCCAAATTAGCCAAATCTTGGATTTTAGGGTCCCACCTGGAAGCTATTTTGCATATGATCTGTCCAATATTAAAGAATCTCATTCTCTATAATACAAATAAGAAGCTCAATTTTTTACAGACCATCACTGTTAGTATTCTTTCTGAAATTTCATGTCAAACTTGCTAAATTCCTTAATTTCCAGCAACCACCAATAATAAATTCAGTAAAATATAGAAAAATAGCATAACTCCCATTCTAATTGTCCTATCACAGCAATCTTTATACCAAAATAACCAGAATCAAAAGCTCTACATGATGACATAATTTTCTAACTGATCAGAGAAAGAAAGACAATATTCAATTTTAGGCATCGCAAGCTGACAATAAAATTAAGAAAAATAGCATAACTCCCATTCTAATTGTCCGATCACTGCACTCTTTATACCAAAATAACCAGAATTAAAAGCTCTACATGATGACACCATTTTCTAACTGATGAGAGAGAGAAAGAAAGACAACATTCACTTAAGCATCGCGAGCTGACAATAGCCAAATTCTTGCAGCAGTCACTTCTCAGACCATGCTTGATGCGTATGATATAAATCTCAACCAAATATTGTTCTGGTTAGGTAGAGGAAGACTTAAGCTTTCTGATGATATAATTTTCAAAACGATCCTGATCAATTTTCAATGAGGATTAATGTCTTAAAGTTTTCACTCCTTCAGTTCAATCAAATTTCCCACTCAGAAACACTCATGCTTGATATGCTAATGAAGCCTAGATTCTTCTCTATCTTTTATTGGTGGTTATTTTTAGCTCAGGTCAATGTACTCACCAAGCCATCAAGTTTAGGGAAGGGAGTAGCTCAGACTGGATGAAAACAAAATCGGCAAGCATGCTCAGAGCTGCTGATGGTACCCGCCAACAAGTGTCCATTGACTGTGATTTCTTTCATAATGATGATTAAAAATCAGACACCCTAAGAGGCAAAAGAACAAGCTTTAATTTGATATAATTTTTATTTCAAACCAAGCAGAATTAGTGGAGATTCAAGGCTTTTTAAAACGGTTAAAATGAGTCAAATTTTGCGCTGCGGACACCGTATACGCCGACTTTGGAGTACCTACTAGATGTATGCATATATGTATATATGTATATATAACATATATGTATGCATATGTGACTATGCGTACATATATATGACTATGTGACTGTATATATAACTATATGTATATATGAGTTATGACTAAACGACTATGATTATGTATGATTATGTATGATTATGTATGACTACAACTATGTATGATTGTGTATGGCATTGATGAATATGCATGACTATGCATGACTATTCATGACTATCCAATGTATGATTATGTACGAGTACAACTATGTATGAGTATGTATGACACTGATTAATAATATGCATGACTATTCATGATTATGCATAACTACGCATTGGCATTCATGAATATGGATGACTATGTAAGATTATGCATGAATATGCATTACTATGCATGAATGTGGATGACTATGCATCACTATGCATGGTTATGCATGACTAGGCATGAGTATGCATGACTAGGCATGAATATGCATGACTATGCATGAGTATGTATGAATATGCATGAATATGTATAACTATACATGACTATGTATAGTCATACATACAGCAAAATAGTTTTGCGCCTGTCTTGACATGTTCTTGCCAGTGTGAAACCTCTATTTGCTCCCTGAGAGAGTGCCGCTGGTAACTTGCAAAAGCCAGCAGCACTTCCAACACTTTTGCAGGCAGCTTTCATGAAATGTTGGAGAGCGGCGGTCAAGTAATGAAAGCAGTCTTTGTCGCATCGCAACTGACAGCATGATGATGATGACATGACTATGCATGAATATCCATGACGATGCATGCATATGTATGACTATGCATGGCTATGCATGACTATGCATGAATATGCATGAATATGCATGACAATGAACGCATATGCACGACCATGTATGGGTAGGTATGCATATGCATGACTATGCATGGTTATCCATGACTATCCATGACTATGCCTGACCATGTATGACTATGCATGAGTATGTATGAAATCAAACATTATATCTAAAGATCGATGGTTGAATAAAAATCAAACAATTCTCGCCGTGAATATGGCCTATCCTGCCGACATAGCGTAAAGAAACCACCAATCAATCAGTATGCATGAGTATGTATGAGTATGTATGAGTATGTATGAGTATGTATGAGTATGTATGAGTATGTATGAGTATGTATGAGTATGTATGAGGATGTATGAGGATGTATGAGGATGTATGAGGATGTATGAGGATGTATGAGGATGTATGAGGATGTATGAGTATGTATGAGTATGTATGAGTATGTATGAGTATGTATGAGTATGTGTAAGTATGTATGAGTATGTATGAGTATGTATGAGTATGTATGAGTATGTATGAGTATGTATGAGTATGTATGAGGATGTATGAGGATGTATGAGGATGTATGAGTATGCATGAGTATGTATGAGTATGTATGAGTATGTATGAGTATGTATGAGTATGTATGAGTATGTATGAGTATGTATGAGTATGTATGAGTATGTATGAGTATGTATGAGGATGTATGAGGATGTATGAGGATGTATGAGTATGTATGAGTATGTATCAGTATGTATGAGTATGTATGCGTATATATGAGTATGTATGAGTATGTATGAGGATGTATGAGGATGTATGAGTATGTATGAGTATGTGTAAGTATGTATGAGTATGTATGAGTATGTATGAGTATGTATGAGTATGTATGAGTATGTATGAGTATGTATGAGTATGTATGAGTATGTATGAGGATGTATGAGGATGTATGAGGATGTATGAGTATATATGAGTATGTATCAGTATGTGTGAGTATGTATGAGTATGTATGAGTATGTATGAGTATGTATGAGTATGTATGAGGATGTATGAGGATGTATGAGGATGTATGAGTATGCATGAGTATGTATGAGTATGTATGAGTATGTATGAGTATGTATGAGTATGTATGAGTATGTATGAGTATGTGTAAGTATGTATGAGTATGTATGAGTATGTATGAGTATGTATGAGGATGTATGAGTATGTATGAGTATGTATGAGTATGTATGAGTATGTATGAGTATGTATGAGGATGTATGAGGATGTATGAGGATGTATGAGGATGTATGAGGATGTATGAGTATGTATGAGTATGTATGAGTATGTATGAGTATGTATGAGTATGTATGAGTATGTATGAAGATGTATGAGGATGTATGAGGATGTATGAGGATGTATGAGTATGTATGAGTATGTATGAGTATATATGAGTATGTATGAGTATGTATGAGTATGTATGAGTATGTATGAGTATGTATGAGTATGTATGAGTATGTATGAGTATGTATGACTATGCATGACTATGCATGACTATGCAAGACCATGCATGATTATGGAAGACATACCTATCTAAGAGAGGAGTGTTTTGGAATTATTTGTAGTTTTAGTTCTGTGGTTTTCATGTTAGGAGACCCCTTACTCGAGGTCTTACAGTATGTCTTGAATGCAACCGAAAATAGATCCACATGTCGAGGCACTGGTCTTCCAGCCATTTACATCACATTGAAAATCGATAGATCAGCGGGTACTTATGTAGGGCATATTAGTAGATTATGAAGGAGGTTAGCCATAATAAGTTCAGTGTTATGGGCTAAGATGGTGGGTCGCTGCAAAAACTGTGCTGCTATGATGGGTATGGTGTATGTGATATGTGATGGGGGTGGGGGACAGAATTGAGCTCCCCCTCAGGCAAAGAGGAATCACACGTTGATTGGTATTATGAATTATCCAATCACGAAGAAGTGGCGATAGCAGTACCATCTCATAGTTAAGTTTCACAGTTGACTGAGGAGACATTGTCATGACTCGGGAAACTCAATTCAGATTCCGAGTAACAGATATGATGTTTAGGTGACGTGCACAATTTAGGTCATGGGTGTTGTGGAGATTTCCTAAACCGGACGCGGTGGCCAAATCGGTAGAGCACATGCATCCCGTGCAGAAGGTCGGAAGTTCGATTCCCGGTCGAGTCAAACCAATCACATAGAAAAGATATACTTACCGCTTCCTAGCCTGGGGCTCGGCATTATTAGGATAGGGCAAGGACTGGTTAGCTCAGTGTCAGGATAATGTGATTGACTATTAGGTTATGGTGCTGGTGGTAGCACTATAAAATTGCCATGAGTGTTACAAGTCAGTGATATAACCATAGATGTTGCTCTGATGTAATACCCCAACAAACAACCAGACATTTCCAAAAATCCCAACCCCAATGTCACGCTTAAGACTAAGGATTTTGTACTCCTCCATAAGATTACCTTCGTTTGGACAACCATACTTGTTCCTCCAATACCTACTCTAGCTACCAGATATTATTGAGAATTAGTGTCTCAAATCCACATCCCCCCGTGCTGAAATATACCCATGGAAGCCTGAATAATACATGGTTTCCCTCATCACAAATCCCCTCACCATCCAGATTTCCTACTTAAACTAAGGCAGAAACAATCACCATGTCAGTACCCACTCCCACCCTCATGACACTGTCACTCCGATCTATTGCACCTCCTACCCCTACTCGCCTATGAAGTATCGGTGCCATAATGTGTGCATAGCATATTGTAGTCATAATAAAATATATATATACCAAGAAAATCCAAAAAAAAACTAACGTAGACTACTAAACATACTAAGCATCTATCTACCTGCTACTGTAATGCGGGCAATCAAGCACCTTATCAGCTGATACTGTGTGATAAGATAACACCACCACTACAGCTGGCTAGCATTGAAAACAAGCCTGAGTACTCGAGCTTATATGCTATGGACAGTATAAATACAGCCTCAATAAAAAGAAAACATATATATAACAAAGCCGTATTGAGCCTCACGACCACACAGTGGCAGTCTCGACTGCATTGACCTTTGCCGTCAGAAAGATCGGCAGGTGGCAGCACGCTAAGCAGGGGTTGTCCCTATGTTGGACCTTTCCACCAATGACAAGCTGTAAAATTGTCCGATATTATGAGATACGGGATATATGAACTTTACTATAATAAATTGTAAACTTGTCTATAAAATGGTAAATAGTACATAAAACCAAAGGCATATAAGGTATATGTGGAGTTGGTGTGCTATTACTCATAAAGGATAGAAATTGTATAGTAAAATAGTATAGAGAGAGAGGGTCACTTCTTAGGTGGGACAGTCTTTGAGAAGTTGCCTCACCTACCCCCTCCCCTCAAGAGTTATTTATGGATCCCTGCCACAGAGACAGACCTAACCATGCCTTGGCAACAGGGATATTGAACCCTCATTGGTGGATAGAGGAATGTTTGTTAGGGATTGGAAGATTGGATCATGTGATGACCACCATCTTGGATTCTAAAAGCTATATATATAATAAACTAAGCAAGCTCCTTCTGGTTCCTTCTGCACACTCTATATCTTGCCTTCCTTCTCTATACTTGCCTGTAGTGATTTCCTATTTAACCTGCCTACACAACCACAGCTGCCGGCCGTCGCACTTTACAAAGCGGCCACCCCCACGGAAGAGCCACCCGGCTGGGCAGTGGCAGGTCACTTCTAAGTTCTATTCTGGCCTTGGTGAAGGTAAAAACACAGGTTTTGAAGCAACTCCACTGTCTTCTCTTTTATTCTCCAGGCCGAGCAGAAACTAGACGAGCAAAGTATTATTAAATGTCACATTGTACCGCCAGCCATAAACGGTCAATATCACGTTGAAAACGCTGGTTCTAATCCAATCACCAAAGTTACGCAAACTTAAGCATCGTCAATATACGGATGTGTGACCACCTGGGAATCTGAGGTGCCATAGCCATCCTGATGCAGGATTTTATCATCTCTGACAGAATGCTATGGTTAAATCAGTACAAGTTTTGGCTTCAAGTGTTGAAGTGTCGTGGGATCGATCCGCGGCCGAGTCAAACCAATCGCTTACAAAATTAACACTGCAACGCCATCTAGCCTGGTTGGTGGCATTGTTACTGACTGCTTCCCTCCCGGGTCTCTGGTGTAGGATGTTGTACTTTATGAACGCCCCCGGGAATGGCGCAGGGGTCACGTGACCGGCGGGGAGTTGTGATGGTGAATCATGAACACTAATAAAGTCAGTTATGAACTAGAGCTTGTTGTGTCCACTACTACCATGCGTTACATGGTGTCAGATACAGAAACACTACAAATGGCGCTCACAGGATTGAAGCCACCGACGGCTCTTAGCCTAGAAGGCAACCTCACTATAAACTGGATGGAATGGTTCAGAGCCTTCGAAATATACTCAACAGCATCAGGGGTGGCCAGAAAAGCAGAACGCGTACAGTGCTGCGTGCTCCTGCATGTAGCAGGAAAAGAAGCACAAAAGATATACCAGATGTTCGTATTCACCAACTCAGAGAAAGATAAATACGGGCCTCTGTCGGAGGTGTTCAGAAAATATTGTGTCGGTAATGAGAATATCACAGGAACAAGATACAAGTTTCATACATACAAACAGACAACGGAAGATATGGACTAGTTCATAACGGAACTAAAATGTTGAATATCGCAGTGTGACTATGGACCATTGGAAGACTCTTTATTGTGTGATAAATTAGTATGTGGAATACGCGATGATACACTGAGGGACAAACTGTTGAAAACTGAAAAGCTAATGTTAGACAAGTGTGTGACGTATCCCAAACATACACACACCATACGTTCAACATACGATCCACACGCTGACACACGTTGAAAATTTTGAGCATGCACAAAATCTTTTCGGAGCCTCGACGCATGCCGACGTAAGGCGACGTATAACTACGTATCCGGAATGTACCCGACGTATGCCAAATGTGTACGTAACATATGATGATGTATGCCGACATGTTGGTCGAAAATCACATACATCGGCATACGCTAAGGCTATATGTCGTAGTGTGACAGAACAAAACAAACACCGATACGGTGCGCATGCGCTGTGTCCTACATGGTTAGCACGGGCGGCTTGCGTGTCTGACACGGCGCTCAGTTCGTTCCGTGGTTCAGAGTTACACCGGCTCCGGTGTCGCGGTTTCAGTTCTCCGCCAGTTTCAGTTCTCCGCATCGCTTCTGCGCATGCGTCAAAATCGAATAGCATCGTCTGCGCATGTGTCAACATCGAGCCAGATTCAAACAGTCGCCGATCGCCGCAAATCGCTGCACTCATACTGTCACTATAGTGTCAGTGTCACTAACCTTAGAAATTGAATATACACTTTTCGGTAAACATGTTTTCTATATGTGTACCAAGCGATTTGTTTCTAGGTCGTGTGGTTTTAGAGATATTTTACTTTTTCTGTATGAAGATTGCTCACGACCATTGACAATGCCTTGAGTTTGCCGGTATGCGCAGTGCAAAACATTATTCAAAATTAATAGAAATTCAGGACCCTAACCATATCAATTTAATATAATCTTTTTGGTAAACATGTTTTCTATATGTGTACCAAGCGATTTGTTTCTAGGTGGTATACTTTTAGAGATATTTCACTTTTTCTGTATGAAGATTGCTCACGACCATTGACAATGCCTTGACGATGCTGTTCGATTTTGACGCATGCGCAGAAGCGATGCGGAGAACTGAAACTGGCGGAGAACTGAAACCGCGACAGCGGGCTGGTGCTACTTTCGGTAACACGACACCGATAGTCACGTGTGCCCGTGCCCCATTGGGCCACATGCCCCGGTGGGTCTCGTGTCCCGAGCCACGGGTTCCGTGCCTGCCCCTGTGGGTCCGGTGTCTCCAGCCACGGGCCCCGTGTCCTGTGTACCAGTCACCGGTGGGCCCCGTGTCCCGCCTCCCCCCCCCCCCCCACACCCCCTGGCAGCCCGCGCGGTTCAGATGGCAGGGGTCTAATATCAGATAAGCTTACTGCATCACTTACTATCGGAATATATAGTGTGCCTGTAATGAGTTGCCGTGTTAGTGATACTTTGTGGCATCATAGCAAATGGACTGATATGAAAATTCATTGACCGCACAAATAGAATAACAAGAAGAGGAGCCTCCACTCTGCTCAATGTACCACACCCTTCAACAGATAAATATATCGGAGCACCAATCTACAAAGGTAGTATCATGTGGAATGACTTCCCTATCAGAGTCAGAGAAACACAAACAATACTTGCCTTTAAAAATGCATATAGAGCCCACCTTGTTATTCAGACCTTTGAATGACTCATCATCATCATCATGCTGTCGGTCGTGATGCCGCAAAGACTGCTTTCATTACTTGACTGCCGCTCTCCATTTAGCTCTCTGCTGTGAGAGTTGCGTCCATGAGTCGGTCTTAATGTTTATTTCATGAAAGCTGCCTGCAAAAGTGTTGAAGTGCTGCTGGCTTTTGCAAGTTACCAGCGGCACTCTCTTGGGGAGCAAATAGAGGTTTCACACCGTCAAGAACATGTCAAGAGAGGCGCAAAACTATTTGTCCCTGCAGTGGCTGGTCGGGAGATGTTGGGAGTTCCATACATCAGCCGCCCTTAATGCTGCCACAGTGACATGGTTTTCTGTTTAGGGTTTGCTCCCTCAGCCTTCGGTTCTGTCAAGAACCTGTACCACAAGGCAGTGGTTTACAACTCTGCAGGGCAGGGGCATCAAACTCCCTGAGTTATTGCTATACCTGCAAAACCTGCATACCTTGAATGACTACTGCCATAATTACTAGCAGGCTGAGCTCCTGCCCCCCCCCCGCATCCTTGATTGATCTCCTGTGGGGTTCCCCCCTCCACCCACCCCAATGGGCTCCCCTCCCCTGCCACCACCTTTAATCATCATGAACAAATCATCAACACACCGAACACCCTACACAACTATCAACCCGTTTAAACACATTGAACATCATATAAAACAGACAAAATGTCTTGTCAACTATAAACTTACCCTGTTTTATAAGAGAAAAAATGTAACCCACAACGATTCCAATAGTAAGAAGGCTGGAAGACCAGTGCTCCGGTGCTGACAAATGTCATATTCAGATGAATAAATACTTTACCAAAAGAAAAGGAAACATGTTTTGTTTTGCGTTAAAGGACTGCCTGGGAAGAACTGTCAATTACATATACTACTTACTCTCAAGTTAAAGCCGGTTCATTAAAAAAGAAACCCTTAGAGTACTACTACTCCTATTACTGTACACTTTCTCTAGTATTCATGATGTCTTGTCCTTTTTGTTAGTTATCGGTTGAGGATTTACGTCCTAGCAATACGTAAGGTCTCATCAAGACTTGTAACAGAGCGCACTCATGGCAACGCATAGTGCTGTCCCACTGGGACACTGGGCTGCTGGCACCGTGACCCAGTATCCCATTCAGTCACATTACCCTGACACGGAGCAAATAAGACCTTGCCCTATCCTATTAAATGGTGAGCATCTGGCTCGGTAGCGACAAATATCAATTTTGTAAGTATTGGTTTGACTTAGCGGCGGTTCGGACGACCTCCCACATAGAAAGTCAGCCAGAACTCTTAGTCTTAGCGAGTCGGCCATTGTGTCCAGGCCTATTCATAATATACGGCTTTTGAACTGAGGGAAGTGGCTATGGATTATCTTCACAGAGGGCTCCTGAGGTCAATCTGTGGGAGTTGGTGGTGTCTGTCAGGCACATAATTGAAGTTGATCCAGGACATCTGGTGAACTGAGAGGCATTCTTAGCATGATTCACCAAGAGCGATAGGGTTTTGCCATGAAGTACGCCACGCCATCAGGGGCATTGGGTTAATTATATCATTTATTATCATATATTCATAACCCATTATAGCAGAGGTTCATGAGCAAACACTTCATTGCAAAAGCACAGATATTATGAAGCTTTTTATGTTTTAGAAAATAAATGTGTTCTATAGATAGTTTTAAATCGCAAGCGAATTAGTTTTCCTTATAGGCCGTAATCTATTTGAGTTCTTCTCTTTTAACTTTCTACCTGATATCATAAATTAATCAGTCATCATATCCAGGCGATGATATGTCATTCTGCCATAAGATTCAATCAGCATTCCCCGTATTGTGATTAGTGGCTGGTCTATGTGTAGTATTAGTCTCTTTCGTTGAGAGAATGAATATTTCTATGGGGAAAATGTCCACTGAAGCAGCATCAGTAGATATTTTGAGCGGTATTTTAGCTGTGTAGTTCTTTCTACAAATAGAATATGCCTTCAGCCCCTCGTGAAGCGCCATGTTTGATGATATAAGATCATATTGCTATCTGTGTGTAAGTGCGTGGGTGCGCGCGCATGTCAGAGAATACGCTGTGCACATTGTGTATGTATTATTTGTTTATCTAAAGCTGCACAGCAATGAAAATATACAATAGTGAACGAATGAAGCTAGGCCATTTCGCTAATTATATTCTTAATTTTATCCGTGTCACTGCAAGTCTCTCGTTTCAAATATTGATTACAGTAAAGGAGAATAAATGTGTCAACCTTCTTGTTGAAAACATTCGCTTACACAATCATGAGTTTCTCATTGTTCAATTAGCCTAATTACCTCAATTTGATCTTACCTATCCAATATAGACATTAGTAAACTTAGTAAATATTTATTTCTGCACAGAAGCAATATTAAATCAATTTTAAATAACATGTTATGGCGTTCAGTATTTCGATCTGCACACGAAAATTAAGTTTGCATGTTTTCACTTCAAATATCCATAATCAAATTAGCAGCTTGAAATAGAAGTTACTGTAAAAATACTAAAATAAAGTACAACATAATGATTAGCCTAATATATTTCTCTGAAAAATAGGGTAGACACTGACAACGATTGGGTCGTCATGGGTCGTAATAAAGTCTGTACTAGACTATTAAATGACTGAAACGTACAACCCTCCAAGCATTGTTTATCCCATCATTACTAACAACCTACTTACTCAAACTACTTCATGTAGTCAAAAAACACACCTGAGGTATTAACCTTTTAAGCATACCCCTCGAAGCTAATCACACTCTATCTAACAGAATAAACAAACCATTCTACTAACACTCACTCCATCTCAAAATGTTTACTCCAACATGATAGTTTTGCAGTCCACAACATAGTAGGTATACAAACCTATGAAGGGAAACTATGCACCTAACCACTCCGTAATGTAAAGGTCTAATCGATACACATGTATGTATCAAGTGTGTAGGAATACAACATATAACTGCTATTTTTGTATGTGAATTGTCAAACTATACCATATGTAAGTCTTTGAATGTTTGATATTGTTCTTTCAGCTGATTTAGGCTAGCTGCTGGTGACGATATCAGACTGTATATACATATATTGTAAATAACTGTATTGTCACATGGCTGGAAGACCAGTGCCATGGCGCTGACAAAAGACTTTATTCAATGAATAAACTATATTTACAACAACAACAAAAATGTGTGGTGTTTGTGTAAGCGATGGGAAGTATCACGGCTAGATCGGGACTCGAACCCACACATCTGCTATTCTGGGACTAGTGTCCTTATGGTAATGATAATGATAATGATAATGATGATGATGATGATAATAATAATAATAATAATATAATATGTATTTCCACATGATCAATGTAAACACAAGTTGATATTTATATCAGTAATTTCTTCACATGAAAAAGGAGAAAGCAGAAGTACAATACTTATGAGGTGCTTTCCCCATTTAAAAATAACATATATACATTAGACTGTCTAGGTTCCTGATGCAACAAACCTACCTACCTGTGCCTACCTGTGTATGTGGCATTTCAGCCGGAATGTTGAGTGAACATCACTACACTTGTCACCCTGGAATTGTAAGTCTCATAATTACAGTTACACATATTCAAATTGTGAATCTATAGTGCTTACACAGGGGAGGTGCACCACGATGCAGTGTCTAACATGGACAGACTCCGGGTCACGGAACCGATGTCATGATTGGGGGGAGGCGGTGTTATTTTGCAAATGAAGGGAGTAGTTTGTCATGACCATTACAGTATTTATAGTCCTTGGTGCAACCAACCCACCTAGACCTACCTGAGTATGTGGCAGTTCGCCTTGGGAGGCAAGTGTGCCCGTCACAACAGGACGACGCAACCTTAAAGAAACGATACGATAAAACTAACAGCTGAGAACTCTCGAAATTCACCCTCAGTAATATTGATCACGTCACACAGCTAATACAAACACCCTTCAACAAAATGTATTAAAATTAAAGATAAGTGTTTGGAATAAATAATAAAGATTCCCAATTTAAACAAAAAAAAATTAATTAAAATCCGCGAAGGATTCGCAAAGAGGGGCCCGTCCATTAATGCGCAGGGGGGGGGGGGGGGGGGGGGGGGAGACGCCTTGATGTAAATATGTGAGTTTACTCTGTACACAACAACGCGCCGAAGGCCTGGCACAGCGCACCGGGATGAAGGCGCCGGCACCGTCCGCCAGGGCATTCGGCGCCACATACACGGTTCCTGCCCGGCGACACCGCTATCTACTGCCGGCCCGTGAACTCAATATGCATAGACACAGCAGGGGGGCACTGATGGTGTTAAGATAAGGCAAGTTAAACACGTGTTTTCTTGAAGATTTATACTGTCTATCATGGATAAGTCTGAATCGACTTCTTTTCACCATTAGACAGTTGGCTGATAGAAAGCCAGAGCCTACACTTTTACCGACCCAAGGGATTGTTAACATCCCGCACCACATAGACATGGTATGTGAGCAACTGGCCATTGATGACGCTGTAACTGTAAGTTATACACAGCGGTGGAAATCCAAATTGGCAGGTGGGGGAACGGTGAATCGAACCACTGACCTTCAGATTAGGAGTCCGACCTAGTAAAAAGTCAGCCATTCTAACCACTTTGCCACAGACTGTATATACATATATACAGGCTGGGTGTGAGGTGTGTGGTGTGTGTGTTTGGGGGGTGAGGGGGGCGGGGAGGGAAGATGGGGGGGAGGCGGACATCTGCATGGTATCTGCTAACCGACTGCGGCGTCTGCGTGCGCAATGGTATTGTATGCGCATGCGCTATTGCCTGTAGCCGTTGCGGGACACCATTTTGTAAGCGGGCATAATAATGGTGCCACCTTCTGATTGGCTGATCGATGCAGGTCTCTAGGAATAGCAGTGGGGGAGGGGAGAAGGATGGGTGGGCTGCGTTCGTCGTGGGTGGGATCAAGTTGTCAGTGCGCACGGGTGGTGGCGCTATTGTGACTTCCATGTCTAGAGGCCGGGGGTTGGTGGGTTAGGGGGGTGAGGGTTCAAACATATGAATTCTCCTTGCGTACATTTGTCGCAGCCCAATATTTCACTATTGGCTGGTTAATAGATACGGTTTGATAGCATCCAAAACTCACGGGCGAATGTGAGTGTCATTGTGTTATAATGTAAGTGAATACGTGTCTATAATTATAATCCAACATACATTCCCAATGCATGTTTTCCGGGGTAAAACAATATAAATGAATACGTGATTGAAATCACGGACAATCGGTTTTCCAAATGCTCTTGCATTATTCTGCGAATGTCAAGCCTCCTGCTAGGTAGAGGCGAGCATAATCAGTGATCATTTTGTTATCGGTTTGACTCGGCCGGGGTTTGAACCCACCAGAAGCGGATGTTCAATTCATTCGGTCATCCTTGAAAGACAATGTATGCGTGTGGTTTGTTATTATGTAGTTCAAAAATTTGCGTCACGTGTCCTTACTTACCATAGTTACAGACATTAATGTAGGGTGCCATCGTGGTCGCATAGAATCTATTGTGAGGAATTTGAGAAGCACAACCAGGACTGGAATGTGGGAATGTGATGAATGGACTTGGTTACTTAGCCATCACTGAACAACAAAGGGGATGAGTGTGATTTACAGGTGGATGTCCCCAAAGCAAACAAGAAGAAAAGGAAGCCTTTCTTTCTGCTGGGCATGCATATTCTAAATCGAATGAAGCTCGGCCATTTGGCTAATTATTTTCTCAATTTCATCCCTGTCAATGCAAGGCTCTCGTTTGAAATATCGATTACAGTAAAGGAGAATAAATGCGTCAACCTCATTGTTACCTTCTTGTTGAAAACATTCGCTTACACAGTCATGGATTTCTCGTTGTTCAATAAGCCATTCAATCAATTAAAATACAAATTTGTCATTCACTCATTAACGCTGTGGAGTTTTTTTTTTTTGGATGGGGTGGGTATCCTTTTTCCACAAGCTGCCGCTGAACATGAGTTGTTTTTGTTTAGCCTAACAGTGTCACGTCCGCCAGTTCCGTGGATCTGCGCCCAGTCACGTAATCATGTTGTCTGTGTGGCAGTGAATTATTCACTTCTAATGTATGTGATGCATAAGCATTATGCGAGTATAAAGGCACGGAAGGGAGTTATTATTATTATTGCGATTCTATTTACCACTATTCGTCGTATCATTTGGTGCGGAGTACCCCCCTCCCCTCCCATGTGACCACTGGCGCCACCACCGCCATCTTGCCTAACCACGGACGCTCAACACTGTCATTCGCGTCCATGAATACAGTAAAACCTCTCTAGCCGACCAGCTCCCCAGATCGACCACTCCCCTATATCAATCACTTTATTTGGGTCCCAAACGTTCACCCATACAATACGATTGTAGCGATTAAAAAAACTCCGATAACCGACCACCGCCATAAATGCACCATATAAAGTGGGGTCCATGGTCGGTCGATTTAGAGAGGTTTTATTGTATACTGATAGTCAATCGGCAGTACCACTCAAGCAAATGCCAAATCTATGTTGAATATCCTACTTATCTAATCCCATGATTTTAGCATGTATTTCTGATATGAATTTTGTATGTTTTTTAATGGTTGTTTGTTGGGTTTTACGTCCTAGCAACATGTGTGGTCGTTATTAGGACAAGTACAGACTTGTGAGAGTGCGCACTGTGCTCGTGACGACTTTACATTGGGCGATAAGTTCGCTGGCACCATGACCCGATATCCCACTCAGTCACATTATTATGCTCAGTCCTTGCAGAGAACCGCGCTATGTAGCGAGAAGCATCAGTTTTGTAAGTGATTGGTTTGGATCGGCTGGGAAAGTTGCTGTGGTCATTTTCCATCCCCTTTAAGTATTTAAGTGAACTCTGAGAATTGAGGTAAGTTGAGGTGGTGTACGATGGAAGAAACATTAGGCACACACAGAAATGCCATCAAATCACGCTACCAATGCAATAAGCAGAATATCATATGGCATATAAGTGAACCTCGTAGAGAAAGGGGGAAGTGCGTGACAAATTGGGGGGTATGGCTGCTATGGAGGCCAGTGGAGGAGTGCAGGAGTGAAGCGGTGGCGGAGTGGTGGAGCAGAGGGGTGACGGAGTGGTGGAGCGACGGAGTGACGGAGTGACGGAGCGACGGAGTGACGGAGTGACGGAGGGATGGAGCGACAGAGCGACGGAGTGACAGAGCGACGGAGTGACGGAGTGACGGAGTGACAGCGTGATGGAGTGGTGGAGCGACGAAGTGACGGAGTGACGGAGCGACGGAGCGACAGAGCGACGGAGTGACGGAGTGACAGAGTGGTGGAATGATGGAGTGGTGGAGCGACGAAGTGACGGAGTGACGGAGCGACGGAGTGACGGAGTGACGGAGCGATGGAGCAACGGAGTGACGGAGTGGGAGGGTGGTGGAGTGATGGAGTGGTGGAGTGACGGAGCGATGGAGAAACGGAGTGGCGGAATGATGGAGTGACAGAGTGGCAGGGTGGGTGGAGTGATGGAATGGTGGAGTGACGGAGTGATGGAATGACAGAGTGACGGACTGGCAGCATGGGGGAGTGAGGGAGTGGTGGAGTGGTGGATTGTTGGAGAAACGAAGTGGCGGAATGATGGAGTGACGGAGTGATGGAGTGACGGAGTGACGGAGTGGCAGGGTGTCGGAGTGATGGAATGGTGGAGTGACGGAATGACAGAGTGACGGAGTTACGGAGTAGTGGAGTGATGGAATAGTAGAGTGACGGCCTGACAGAGTGATGGACTGACGGACTGGCGGACTGACAGAGTGGTGGAGTGATGGAGTGATGTACAAAGGGGGGGGGGGGGGGGGTACTGTGGGCAGTGCGGGCGGTATGGGTGTTGGGCATGTGGACGGTATGGAGAAGGTGTGGAGATGGAGAGTGAGGGGAGGAGTGTGGAGGCATTGGAGGTGGGGGATGTGGAAGAGGTGGGGTGTGCGGAGGAGGTGGTAAGGTGAGTGAGGTGGGGAAGTGAGGAGATGGAGGTGGGAGGAAGAGGTTGTGAGGTTCGGAGAAGGGAGGTGGAGCAAGAGGAGGAGGAGTAGCAGCACATTTAGAAAGTGGGAGAGGTGGGAGAAACGGATGAGGGGGGTGAAAGAAAGGGAGGAGGGGAAGGAGTTGGTGATGAGGGGTGAGGTGGAACAGATCCTGGTGGGGGCGGTGGGGGTGGGGTAATTGGAGGAGTGGATGAGGTGCATCAAATTGCGGGGGGGTGGAGATGGGGTAAGATGGGGGAGATGGGGGGGGAGATGGGAGCGAGGAGAAAGAGGGAGGCGACAAGCGGAGGGGCTGGCTGGTGTGGGTGGGGTGTGGTGTGGGTGTTGGGTGTGGTGTGGGTGTGGGTGGGGTGTGGTGGGCGTGGGTGGGTGTGGGTGTGGGTGTGGGTGTGGGCGTAGGCGTGGGTGTGGGTGTGGGTGTGGGTGTGGTTGTTGGTGGGGGTGTGGTTGTGGATGTGGGTGTGGATGTGGGTATGGGTGTTGGTGTTTGTGTGGGTGTGGGTGTTGGTGGGGGTGTGGGTGTGGGTGTGGGTGTTGGTGTGGGTGTATGTGGAGGACGGGGTGCTGTGCCCCGTAACGGTCACCTAATGGGGGCGGGGTGGGTAGTTCCCCAACCCGCCGCGTCTGCTGTGAGGGCGCAATTAGTTCTCACTCCTCCCGTGGAACAGATTGCACAGTATGCGTCGTCACGTGGCCACGCTGTTGTGTGTGCCCATGCATTCATAATTAATCAGTGCTGCACCGCCATTTTTTTTAGTCTCCGTCCTCTTCAGCGCAATAGCCGCGTCTTGCACACTCTCCACAAGTCTACCGCCATCACCCGGCGTGTAGGTCGAGTCTAGCACAGAGGAGTTGTTCAATTTGTTATATATATAAAAGTTCAAATTTGACCGTCCAAATCGGTCTAATGGCCAGACGCAGCTGGCATACAGTGGGCAGATGCTTATCGGAAAGAGTAGCCTATATGGCGGCAGCAGGTTTTCTCTGAAGAAATATGTCTGAATGACCATATGTTTGACATCCAATAACCGATAATGCAATAAAAGATGTCGTTAAATAAAACAAGCTTTTGTCTTTTTGCAAGCTGCTGTGTGACTGGGGCTTTAAGCGGGACGTAGCTCAGGCAGTAGACTGTCAACAGGTGAAGTTTGGGTTATCCGATTGAATCCTGCTCAGTGCACCCATTTGCAGTTTGGGTTATTTTCCGTTCCAACCAGTGGTCCACAACTGGTTCATCAAAGGCTGTGGTATGTGCTGTCCTGTCTGTGGGAAAGTGCATATAAAAGATCCTGTGCTGCTTATCGGAAAGAGTAGCCAATGTGTCGGCAGCAGGTTACCTCCAAAAAATATCATCAAAATGACGATATGGTTGACGTCCAATAGCCGATAATAACAATTAATTTGCTCTAGAGGCGTCGTTAAATAAAACAAACTTCTTGGGGGGAGGGAGGGGGGGCTTTAAGTGTCACCTTGAGCCCAGTCCAATAGTCTACTTTCTCTCTCTCTCTTTCTGTATCTCTCCCAATCCTGGAAATGCACTGGATTCAGGTACATCCGACTACAGCAGTGGTGAGTACCACCACCATAAAGGCTACAACCGAAATGTCATAGCAGGCACCTGAATGGGCTCCGGACACAACAGACAACCTTCCTCATGGCAGTGTGAAAGGCTAGACGTGTAATCAAAAATCACTCCTGAAAAAAGATGGCGATTGAAGGGGGTCGCCGCCTAAATATATGTCTACGGTATCTGCTTCTGTGTGTAATGGATGCGATTTATATGTAAATCATTTACTTTTTTTCATTTATTTGTATTAAAGATCCGAAACCTAGTGACTGTGCATGTGATTTTCAAAGCAACATCAAATAGTTCTAGACTATTAGAATAGCATGCTGCCACTGACTCCAGTTCAATGCTAAATTACCTTCCAAGTTAAGTGGTACAGGGGGTTTTAATCCCGGTAGTGCCATAGTACTTGGTTATTCTTCCTCATCTGACAACATGTAAGATACGAGTCAACACATCGAGTTTTAGTTCATGACTAGCTTTATTTACTAGTCCCGTTGCCATGCAACGTTCCCTGGTTATCTTGTTACTCTCATGTCATCGGATGATTCACATACATTATACAGTCTATCCTTATTATGGTTTATAAACTACAGCCATCGCTCGAACCTAAACAAGCTTTTTGATAACAATTCATCCACCTCCAATGTTCACGTGGGGAGGAGAGTTGTTGTTTTATAAGCTTTGCTGGCGAATTGCTTTTCATTTGCGCTGGCTGGATAGAATAGATAAATTCAAAGGTTCTAGCTGTGAATAGGTTAAAGTTGCATAGTCCAATGGTTTTGAATTTCTGTATTTTTTCTGAGATAAATATATTAGATCGATCACTAGTATCTACTTTACATTAGTTCAGAGTTACTTTTATTTTAAATGGTAAACCTTTGAGATATTTTGAGTGCAAACATGGAAAATTAGTTTTGGCAAGCTTGCTAACACTCTGACACCATAGACTTCTGCAGTAACAGGTTCTGTTAAATTGACACATTATTGCCTTCTACGCAGAAACAAATGCTTAATAAGTGCATAAGTATCTAACTTAGATATGTAAAATCAAATCTAGATAATTGATTTGGTTTTGAAAATTTGATATTTCATCGGACTATGCAGCTTTAAATGACCCCTGCGTTTATTATGTAGGTCAAGCTGGCAATGAGACTCAAATGGTGAATTTAGTGTGAGGCGGGTGTTAAGCGGCCATTACTGGCCACAGTTCTGGGAGGAGACTCCATTTAGGGCAGGTGTTTTCTCCGACTACACCAGCAGGAATACACGATTCTAACTCAATACTCCACAATTTCCGTTATCTTTAGACCATACTCACAGTAGCCAAATCGGTAAGAGCGCAGGTTTCCCAAGTGAAAGGTCAGAAGGTCAAATCCCAGCCGAGTCAAACCAATGACTGAATAAATTGATTCTAGTCGTTATCTAACCAGGCGTTTGGCATCTATCTATAGGATAGTGTAAGGGTTGGTTAGCTCTGCATCAGGATAATATGACCGAGTGGGATATTAGGTCATCATGCCAGTGGTCTGGTCTCTCCGTTGGACGGTAGTATAAAGTCACCCTGAGTGCACACTGTCCCAAGTCGGTACCCATTCAGATATGACCATAAATGTAGCTAAGATATAAAACCTAAACAAACAAACAATAAACCATCGTCCTTTGTTTGGTTTTCTTTCTTTTTTTACTTGTTATTTGATAAATATTTAATATAAGGTGATTTTACATCTTGGGAATGAGTGGCTGGCAAACCAGCTTACAACTTCCACCCAAAGTATTGATTAACGGAGTCGATATTGGCAATGTGGTATGTGGCCACACCCAGGATGGTAAGTGCTGATGCCGTCACGACGTGCAGGCAACAAAGGTCATTTTTGTGGCCGAGTAGAGGTCACATGCCAGATACAGTACAACCCCGTTAAACCAAGCTCGGTTAAACCAAACGATCGGTTAATCCAAACTTTTTTGGGGCGGCCCGGCAAAATACTACCATTTATCATATAAAAAAGTTGGTTAAACCCAAGTCGGTTAATCCAAAAGTATTGGTTAATCCAAACAAAATTGTCAGACTCAGGCCACTTCCGGTACAGTTAAACCAAACTTTCATGTGGTTATAAAGTCATCTGACCCCACCAACTTTTTTATATGATAAATGGTAGTATTTTGCCAGGGCACCAAAGAAAAGTATGGATTAACTAATCGTTTGGTTTAACTGAGCTTGGTTTAACGGGGTTATACTGTATATACATCAAAAACAGTAATCAAAGTGTCAACATACATTGTATATTACATTCATAATGCACCCATGTTTTTGCCAAAGTCAAGTCAAAGTCGAAACCAAAGCTCGGTTAAACCAATGATCGGTTAATCCAAACACATTTCTAGGGTCCCTTCAAAGTTTGGTTTAACGGGGTTATACTGTATTTGGTTTTCCTGGTAAAGGGCCAAACACACGAGTACCGCTGTTGACCTACTAACAATACACACACGTCACGATACCCACTGTTGGCTTCTTGTCACCACCGATAGCTTAGTGCACTGCCTCCTAACTAGTCACCGGACGCGATGGCCCAATCGGTAGAGCGCCGGCCTAGCGTGCGGAAGGTCATGAGTTCGGTTCCCGGTCGAGTCAAACCAATGACTTTAAAATTGATACTTGTCGCTTCCTAGTCAGACGGAATGGCCGAATGAGTTAGAGCGTCCGTCGTCCGTCATGGGGTCGTTGGGTCGAACCCTGGTCGAGTCAAACCAATGATATAAAAATGTATACTTGTTGCTTCCTAGCCAGTGTCATGGCGGTGATGAAAATGAACAAACTTTGCACCTGGAGCAGGATTCGAACCCACACTTATTGCCATTCCTGGGCTAGTGTTCTAACTATTACTCTCCCTAGGCTCCTTGATGCATTCACCCTATCCACACCTACCCGTCAATGTGGCTCCTTGTCTGAGAGGTGAATGCAGACTATGTATTTAACTTTAAGTCATTCAGTTAAAATCTGCGCGTCTTTTGCGGTATCTGAAACAAAAGCTGAGTCATCATAAACTGTTAATTTAATTATAATACACCTTGTATGTTCCTACCGGCGCACTGCTGTGGTGATTCATCACAATCAGGGGTGTGCTCGGATTAATCAATTATAGCTTTACAATGACAAATATGTATAGATGCCCTGGGCATTAACAGCAGTCATTCATTCAAATAACCACCATATAGCTCAGTCTAAATGAGGTGGGAACTGAAAAAGGCGGTAATCCTTCAACATGCCAACTGTAAAACCAAAAGCATGGGTCTGGAAGGAATTTAATTAAAATGTATTCTTCACATGCCAGGTAGGCATATGTGTGTTAATACCGAATGCGACGAGGGAAATAAGATATTGATGAGACCTTGTGTATTGCATTTTATATTTACTTAAAACAAGCACACACTGCCTAGTCCTACATCATGTATGGAGTGGCATAATCAGTTATATAAGGTGTAATCCTTGTTACTGGAGGTTTGGTTTTAGATGGATTTATTTTAAATATCAACCAAGTCTTTTTGTTTCCAGTCCTGACAGTGTGATAGGAATAATCGGACGACAGGTACATGAGGAAAATAAAAAATTACTATACTATGCATACATTTACTCCAAAATCCAGTATGGTATAGAGGTGTATGGGAGAGCCAAGTTATCAACACTAAAAAAGGTACAGACACAACAAAACAGAGCCTTGAAAATACTGTATAGCAAAGACTATCTCAGCCCAACTAAATCAATTCATAAAGACCTGGACTTATTTATGGTAATTGACATATATAAAATATACATTGCAAAATTTGTTTACAAGCAAAAGAATGGCCTCCTCTCTGAAATATTTGATAATCTCTTCAAAGAAAACAATCAGGTCCATTCCCATAACACAGAACAGAAAAATAACATACATCACAAACACACTAGAAACAAATATAGCAAAATAACAACTGAAAACCAAGGAACCAATATCTGGAACTCAATACCAGTAGAGATTAGAAACCGTAAAATTTTGAAAAACTTTTGTAAAAAAATAAAGATAAGCTATCTCAGTGCATACTAAATCGATTACCAGTAAAGAATATATATAATAGGATATAGTTGTTATTAACTAGTCGCATAATTTAAAATATCAAGTGGCTATGGCAAAGAACATAAGATTTACTCCTAGGAACATACATGCAAAATAACTACTGATTCTGCATGTAAGTACATGAATCCATGACACAATATACATATAATATTCCTATCATTACTTTGTTTTTCACTAATTGTGAAGAGACGCATCAGTGTCTCATCATAATCATAAAAATGTAGCTTAAGTTTAATCATTTGTTATTGTCATCACTTGTTCATTCACATCATGGAGACCAGCTTGATAAGCATCGCTTTTCTGGGATCCTTTCTGTCTGTAAGGAATTTGGATGCATTTATTGTATCACCTCAGTTTATTGTAAACATACCTTGCAGAGAGTTAAAATAAAAGAATTGATTGATAGCATTCAAACCAATGTTGTACTGACACACCAGTTATTATATATCCATTTGGTGCATAAATATCTTCATCAGATAGGATGAACTAACGCTTAGAGCTCCTTCTGTAGAAGCGAATGTGAAGTTTCTACTGGTGGTGTCCATGATTCTCAACTTCAGGGAAGCTTTGACCCAGTAGATTACACTTTGCTTCATGGGTTCGATTCCCAGCTGAATCAAACCAACACCTGCAAAAGTGGCCATTTGACTGGTGTCACACAAACAGGACAGCGATTGATTGGCTCAGCGACAGGATAACGTGGCAGGATAGTGCTGGTGGCATGTACCTATCTCAGAGAGAGAACGGGACGTAGCTCAGACGGTAGCGTGTCCAGCTGTGTAGGTGTCGGTCATCCGATCGATCCTGCTCAGTGGACCCATTTGCAGTTTGGGCTATTTTCCGTTCCAACCAGTGGTCCACAACTGGTTCATCAAAGGATGTGGCATGTGCTGTCCTGTCTGTGGGAAAGTGCATATAGAATACCCCTTGCTGCTTATCGGAATGAGTAGCCTATATGGCAGAAGCAGGTTTCCTCAAAAGAAATGTGCCAGAATGACCAAATCTTTTACGTCCAATAGCCAATGATAAATATCAATGTGCTCTAGAGACGTCGTTAAATAAAACAAACTTGTGTACCTATCTCAGCGAATGCGACATGGCCATAATTGGACATTGTCTCAAGTTGGTATCCATTCTGATATGACCTATGCTGCTTCTAGACGGAAAATCCCAACCAATCAATGCAAAGGATACAGATTTGTGTGCAGCGCGTTTAGAACGCCGTACAATTAGTGTAGAAAGCGGCCGATGGTGGCGCCAGTGTCGAGACATTATTTGGGAGAATAGTGGTTAACCGGTAGCTGAGAGCACATTCATGGTAGACAGTATCCGTTATTTATAATCGCATAATAAATTATACTGCACATACACAGTTGTTGTTATTTGTTGGGGTTTTACATTCTGGCAATATCAGGATGCGGACTAATTTGTGACAGTGCACACTCATGGCGACTCTCATAGTGCTTCCCGGCATGGAGACCAGGCCACCAGGACTAGGACCCGATACCCCATGCTGTCACATTATCCTGACACTGAGCTAACCAGTCATTGTCCTATCCTAGTAATGCCGAGCACCAGACTAGGTAGTGATGATTATCAATTTTGTAAGTCATTGGTTTAACTCGGATGGGTTTAGAACTCCCGACCTTCTGCACGGGAAGCATGCGCTCTACCGATTCGGAACCAGGTCCGGTCCACACACACACACACATATATGATATTTATGAGCCTGTCTCAAAAGGTGATAACTCTTTTTGTTGTTGTCCATTGTAATGATTGACACAAAACAGCACAGAAACGGTTACACTGAAAACACAAGGACATTTGCTTCAAATCAATATGTATTCTATTGGGATTATGAAACACCATGTAAAAAACAAATAAGTTTATCCTGAGAAAATACATATGCAGATAGTA
The DNA here is from genome assembly GCA_030323885.1 of Branchipolynoe longqiensis. NCBI lineage: Eukaryota > Metazoa > Annelida > Polychaeta > Phyllodocida > Polynoidae > Branchipolynoe > Branchipolynoe longqiensis. The sequence continues at coordinate 156,149 of JASIRB010004043.1, forward strand.
TGTTGATCGTTACGATGGACAAAGTTTTGTCCCATATTGCTTAGCACCTTTTCAGACAGTCTCATATATATACACACTGCTAGAGACGCCAACATTAGACTGCAAGTGTGTATCGAGCCAGACACCTCCTAAATGCCATCCTGCTATGGCGTAGCTCATGTTAGCATTCACATTGGGTAAGATGCCCACTGGGAATCCCTAAATACTAGCCTGTTAGAAGCGGGAAGTGTTAAAGTGCCATTTTGGAGACCCGCCACTTGAGTTCCTGGAACCACTCAGTGCAGCCACTTAGGCCTGAGCAGCTCGCCGAGATCCCCCTGAGGAGGGACACACGACTCTGGTGGGGTCCATTTACTCACCCTTCAGCAACATCTCCAGCAGCACCAGCACCTCCTTAACTGTCATGAAAGCTAACACATGTTCTTACTGTCACTGACATTTGTGCTGGTTCCAAATTCACACTGCTCAACACCCACCTGTGATATGCAGTGTCAACCGTCAATTATTCTGTATCTCCCAGTAGGGATGGGGGTCAGGCATTGCGTCCTGTGCTGCATACTTTTAGTCACCCACCATATCCCAGCAGGCATTGCGACTGGGAACCTACAAGCTGTGCTGCACACCTTTAGTCACCCATCATATCCCAGCAGGCATTGCGACTGGCAATCTACAAACTGTGCTGCACACTTTTTGTCACCCACTATATCCCAGCAGGCATTGCGACTGGGAACCTATAAGCTGTGCTGCACACCTTTAGTCACCCATCATATCCCAGCAGGCATTGCAAATGGCAATCTACAACCTGTGCTGCACACTTTTTGTCACCCACTATATCCCAGCAGGCATTGTGATTGGCAATCTACAAACTGTGGTGCACACGTTTTGTCACCTACTATATCCCAGCAGGCATTGCGACTGGCAATCTACAAACTGTGCTGCACACTTTTTGTCACCCAGTGTATCCCAGCAGGCATTGCGACTGTCAATCACACAAACAGCGCTGCACAATTTTTGTCACCCACCATATCCAAGCAGGCATTACAACTGGCAATCTACTAACTGTGCTGCATACTTTTTGTCACCCACTGTATCCCAGCATGCATTGCGACTGGCAACCACACAAATGGTGCTACACACTTGTTGTCACCCGCCATATCCCAGCACCCATTGCGACTGGTAACCTACACCCTGTGCTGCACAGTGTTCTCATCAGCCATATCCCAGCAGGCATTGCGCGCGCTCACCGACGCACTGCTTTGTGCGGTGTTGTCACTCACCACCCCCACCATGTCCCAGCAGGCATTGCGGCTTCCTTCCTGTCCCCTGAAACGCCATACCGAATAGACGGGCAGTTAACGCACAGAAATAGCATGTGGACGATTACGATCGAACTAAGAACTTGCTTTCCTTTTCTCTTAAAAACGAAATGCCATATGCATAAATAAGTGTTCAAGTCAACACTAGTTTAAAATCTCCAGCTGACTCCACCTGAGCAATGCTGTAATCGAATAGAACATCATCTGGAAGATGGGCACATGTATCTAGATAACTGGTCATGTCCCACTTCTGTGAAGGCACCAGACTCAACATAAATAATTCCTGTATATACTATACTATAGCCGTCTACTGTTGAATATACTAAGCATAGCTTAAGGGCCTGTCACACTACGATATATCGCCTCAACGTGCGGCAAAGTATGTGATTTTCGACCAACACATCGGCATACGTCGATGTACGTTATGCGTATGTTGGGCATACGGTGTATACATTCTGGAAACGTCGGCATACATTGTCTTATGTCGCCGCACATCGAGACTCCGAAATAATGTTGTGCATGCTCAAAATTTTCAACATATGTCGACGTGCGGCTTCTACGTTGAATGTACGCTGTGTGTATGTTCAGGATACATCAGCATACGTTGGGAGTACATTGGTCGTAATGCTCGCATTGCGTTTGATGCGAGGAAAGGAAGAGACCCTCCCCCCGCCTCTCCTGCCGCCGCCTGACTTTCTCACCTTCCCTGTCATCCTTCCCTCAGCTTTCTCCCTCGCCCTTTTTCGCCCTGCCCTGCCACTTTCTCACCTCCCCCGCCTGTCGCCACCCCGCTCCTTCCCTTATAAGGCCACCCACCGGCCTCCCTCAGTCACTTGCCTTCCAGCCGTCCTCCCTGCTCAAGCTCCTTTTTCTCTTGGCCTCTCCACCTCGGACCTCTCCACAGCACCCTCGGGCCGATCTACACCATGCCTGGCAGCAGCAAAGGGAGAGGACGCTGGGGAGTCTGGAGGGCTGGATAGCGGATGGTAGGCTCCCCCATGGGTGGCACGACCCGGTAGCCCTGAACATGGTGAGAATGGAGATTCTCACCATGCCCACCCCCCAGGCCGTCCCGACAGCACCAGCCACCCGAGACGCGGACCTTCCCTGAGGCGCGCAGCAGCCCCGGACCCAAGCCGACACCCACCTCGCCTACAACCGAGAGGCTCAAGGGCTCCCTGCGCCACCTGGAACCGCGAGCCCACCTCGTGCGATCGGGCCGCCGTCGGGGAGGCCCACGTCGAGGTGGGGGCCAGACACCGGCACATATGCGCTTACTGTGCTAACGTGAGGAGGACACTCACCATGCACAGCGAGGCCCTGTGCCTCACCAAACAAGCCCGTGAGCGCCAGACCCCGGCCGCCTCGGCGGATTTTTGATCCGCCGGCCCCCCCCGGCCGGTCCGGGGGGCCATAACCTATACCTCTGCCGACAACCCCTTGACCACCAACGACAACCCCGTAACGACCACCGACCGAAACGCCACCGGCACACTGCCGGAAAGCTACCGGACCCGGACAGCAAGGAGCACCAACGGCTCCCCACACACCCGGCCCGAGGACGGGGCCTGAGGCGCCGAGCGCCACAGCCCTACCCGCTCCACCCACAGCACCCAGGACACAGCCGGGGACCATCGCCCCGCGCCGCAGGCCCCAGACGCCGCCCACACTGACCACAAAACCTCCCTAGACTTCAAAGCCGCCGACCATCATGCCGACCATCACGACCTCCACGACACCGCCTTCCTCAACCTTCCCGACCCGACCCCGACCCGCACACCCCCCAGCCCTGACGACTTCGCCGCCCCCCTCTCCGACCCTCGCCGCACCTCCTCCCCCACCCCCGACAACCACCACCTGCACAGCCCCCCGGGAAGCGGGCCTGCCCAACTTTTGGCCGCCCGCATCCCGGTGCCGCCGATGTAGGCCCCGGACTCTTCACACCCAGACCTTCACCCTCCACAGCCTCCGCCGAGGCGCCGCCCAAGCCTGCCACCGCGCCGGGGTACCCCTCGCCGACATCATGACCCAGGGCACCAGGACCTCAGAGGCGGTCCCCGCTTCCGTGCCCCGCCTCGCTCCCTCGGGCGCGCCTCGAGCCCTCTCCTCCGTCTTGGTGGAGGGCTCCTCGGCGCCCCTCCCCACGAACACTAAGCTCCCCTGAGCTCCTAGTATAAGCTGTATTTATCGCTCCTTATGAGCTTCCTCTTTTTGCTCTCCGCATTGTTCTCTTGTAGAGCTTGTATGTTCTTGTTTGAGGCGTTTTCAATAAAGCGCCTTTTCTTTCCACCCTCGCCTTGCTTTCTTCCTTTTCGCGCATCGGTCGTAATGCTCGCATTGCATTTGATGTGAGGAAAGGAAGAGACCCTCCCCCCGCCTCTCCTGCCGCCGCCCGGCTTTCTCACCTTCCCTGTCATCCTTCCCTCAGCTTTCTCCTTCGCCCTTTTTCGCCCTGCCCCGCCGCTTTCTCACCTCCCCCGCCTGTCGCCTCCCCGCTCCTTCCCTTATAAGGCCGCCCGCCGGCCTCCCTCAGTCACTCGCCTTCCAGCCGTCCTCCCTGCTCAAGCTCCTTTTTCTCCACCCACCCACCCAACTCTCTCTCCTACAGGCCAGTGGAGGGCTCCTCGGCGCCCCTCCCCACGAACACTAAGCTCCCCTGAGCTCCTAGTATAGCAAACGTTTTGCGAGTCACATGAACACTCTCATATGCTAGCAATACATCAGAGATATGTTCTGCATACGTTAAGTACATTGTGTGTACGTTGTTGATACACCTATTTTTATCCCCTGCTGCTGAACAGCTTGACGAATGCCGACCTCCCGGCAAATTTTCTAACATTGAGTACACGCTGATGCCGTACGTCGTAGTGTGACAGGGGCTTTCAATACTACTCATTTCACATGTATATTAATATATTTATTTAAACAGTAAAACGACCATGGGGGCCGACTTTAAATGGTCCATTTATGGAGGTGGTCAGATTAGCGAGTTTTTTTGTTACAATGGTATTGTATGGGCGATCGTGTGAAACCCAAATAAAGTGCTCAATATCGGGGAGTGGTCGATCTGCGGAGGTGGTCGGTTAGAGAGGTTATACTGTATGTGTATATATATAGATATATATATAGATATATATATTTATATATATATATATATATATATTAACAAAACACGATTACTCTCTTAATTATTATCCGAGCATTGAATTCTTGCATATAACATGCCTTCTGACAATGTATATAAATATATTGCAATGCACTCACTCATTCGATAGCATTTCCAGAAACCATTGTCTTCTCACATGAGGAAATAGATTATGACAGAATGCATCACGATAGGGGTAGAGCACTACTGATAGTGATACACTCGTTCCATTTTGCTTATTCTAATTAACAAACTATATAATGTAGTATGTAATAGGTTCACATGAAGACAGACGATGCACTGTTTACTTCTTCCCATTTCCTACCTGATGTATTGCATTCACATGCCTCTACCCCAACCCTCCACTGGTCCCCGAGCCTCTTAGTAAATTAAATAATTCCCCTCTCAACAAACACTCCACTTGTTCCCGAGCTTCTTAGTAAATTAAATAACGCCCTTCTGAACCTACCCTCCGCTGGTCCCCGAACTTCTTAGTAAATTAAATATCGCCGTTCTGAACCTACCCTCTGCTGGTTCCTGAGCCTCTTAATAAATTAAATAATGCCCTTCTGAACCTACCCTCCGCTGGTTCCTGAGCCTCTTAGTAAATTAAATAACGCCCATCTGAACCTACCCTCCGCTGGTTCCCGAGCTTCTTAGTAAATTAAATAACGCCCTTCTGAACCTAGTAAATTTAAAAATGTCCTTCTGAAGCTACCCTCCGCTGGTCCCCGAACTTCTTAGTGAATTAAATATCGCCCTTCTGAACCAACCCTCTGCTGTTCCCCGAGCTTCTTAGTAAATTAAATAACGCCCATCTGAACCTACCCTGCGCTGGTTCCCAAGTCTCTTAGTAAATTAAATAACGCGCTTCTGAACCTAGTAAATTAAAAAATGTCCTTCGGAACCTACCCTGCGCTGCTTCCCAAGCCTCTTAGTAAATTAAATAACGCACTTCTAAACATACCCTCCACTGGTTCCCGAGCCTCTTAGTAAATTAAATAACGCCCATCTGAACCTACCCTCCGCTGGTTCCCGAGCTTCTTAGTAAATTAAATAACGCCATTCTGAACCTAGTAAATTAAAAAATATCCTTCTGAACCTACCCTCCGCTGGTCCCCGAACTTCTTAGTGAATTAAATATCGCCCTTCTGAACCAACCCTCTGCTGTTCCCCGAGCTCCTTAGTAAATTAAATAATGCCCTTCTGAACCTACCCTCCGCTGATTCCCGAGCCTCTTAGTAAATTAAATAACGCCCTTCTGAACCTATTAAATTCAAAAATGTCCTTCTGAACCTACCCTCCGCTGCTTCCCAAGCCTCTTAGTAAATTAAATAACGCACTTCTAAACATACCCTTCGGTGGTTCCCGAGCCTCTTAGTAAATTAAATAACGCCTTTCTAAGCCGATCTTTCCTCTTTTCCGGTGGCGTTCTCGTTTTTTCTTCAGTTTATATGTTGAGAGATTATAGCCTGTCCCTTCCCCTGGGTCTTTGTTGGCAAATCATCGCGATCTCAGGAGCAATTTACCTGGCTCTCAGACCCGACTGAAGGCATAGCACCCGAGAGCCGTAGGGAACATGTCATTATCCCATTGTAAAAATATAGCAAAATTAGGGCCTGTATTATTACATATTTGGTCGGTGTTATGATATACTTGGTCTGTAGGATTATAAGATTTTATATGTGTCACTATCAAAAGATACTGAGGAATAGTTTATATTGGCCAAATTCCAGATATGTTATCTGTACCTTAAATTTGGCTGTTGTAATGAGGGCATTTTAGTTGTATTATATATATATATATATATTTATATATATATATATATATAAATATATATATATATATATGTGGTGAAAAGTGTAAATTGGTATTTAATGTATTAGAGGTATGAAATAATGTGAAATAATATAATTCCCTTCTATAAGTACTAGAGAGATATATTTGGTATGTTTTAGATCCTCCTTGAAATTCTAAGAATTATGGTAATGTTACCTAGTTTGTAAATTCATAACTTTCCAAATATTCAGCATTTGTAGGTAAATCATCTCAATTAGATATCCATTAGTAAGTCTCCACTATTAAGTGGGAGGGGGGCTGTCCACCACTGTTATCTAAGGCCACCACATCTCTCCAGATTATCAGTGTTGCTGGGGTCTGAGTCACCCCAATGAGAGCCCAGGTTACTGGATGGATACTCTGACCATCTAAAATATCTACACATTTATTAAATTTTGTGTGTCAATGGTATCTATAATTCATGTAGTAAATTATGCTTTTGGAATAACACCAGAAGCTGGCGGCCTCAATATATTATATTTGAGATAATAATTTTAATGATTCAACCATTCTATCTATGTGTGTTCACAAATCAGTCTCATTTTTATTTTTAAGGCCACTAAAATATCTCGAAACTCCTATCTTGCAGTGGGAGGAGCTATATTGTATGTATTCCTTTATAAGGCTGGTGATTAAAAGATAATAATCAGACACACAGATTTGATGCAACCAGAACGTCTCCTTGTCATTCACTGTTCCTACCTGCAGAAGCATTCTCCATCATTATTTTATAGATTAATTTTATAGCTAATTTTATACCGTGATGAAAGTATGACAAGAGATTATTCTGCACACTTGTGCAGTGAGAAATTTATTTCCATTAAATAAATGCACATCACTTCATGTCACGAACCAATGGGTCCCGGGCACGGAGATAGAATGGTCGCTACGCTTGATCTCTTGGGGTTTTACGTCCGAGCAACATATAAGCCCATATCAGGTCGGGTACCGATTTGTGACAGTAGTGCGCACTCATGACATGACCTTATAGTGCTGCCCCACTGAGATACCACATCACCAACAGTATCACTGATCTGATATGCCCACTCAGTCACATTATCCTGTTACTGATCCAACCAGCCCATTCCCTACCCTAGTAATGCCGAGGGCCATAGAACTACAATTTTGGAAGTCCTTGGCTTGATTCGGTCGTGAGTCGAACCTACGCCCTGCCGTGCGGGAACCGGCACCCTATCTACTCAGTCATTCCGTCCGGTTTATTTTAACCTGGAAAATGCATAATTATCTTTTCCATCTATTTTTATTTTTGTAAATGGATTTTATTCATATATTGCAGGTCACAATTAATTTGTCGTACACTTGTCGATTCTGTTCACAAATGTCCTCACATATGTGTAAAATCTGATTGGCAACTTGATCTGCTTCATTATAATTAAGCTAAAGTGTATTGTATATGCCCATTAAATAGATGTACATACTGCATCAAATAATGCCAGACGTATTTGTGCTAATGGACTCATTCCTGTGAATATATTATTTCAATTTTGAAAGTAAAAGTAGGTCGATTCTCTTTGAAGTATAGTAGTTGTATTCTGGCATTAGTCAGGTACAGTTGTTTACCCAAAGGAAACACCCATCTTTACCTGTTGTTTCACTGTTTTCTGTTGATATAGCGCTTGTATTCTGGCATTTGTCAAGTACAGTTGTTTACACGATGGAAACACCCATCTCTACCTGTTGTTTCGCTGTTTTCTGTTGATATAGCGCTTTTATTCTGTCATTTGTCAAGTACAGTTGTTTACACAAAGGAAACACACATCTTTACTTGTTATTGCACTGTTTTCTCTTCATATAGCACTTGTATTCTGGCATTTATCAAGTACAGTTGTTTACATGAAGGAAGCACCGATCTTTACCTGTTGTTTCGCTGTTTTCTGTTGACAGATCAGTTCATTTGTGAGCGCTCTGCATCTAGTTCGTTGAAGGACATCTTCCTCGTGCAGAACGTGGCTTTCCTGTACGAGTGCCGGGAGTATCTACAAATCGGGACTGTCCTGCTTCTCCGCTGGGTGCTCCGGGGCCGGGCGGGCGGTGAGTTCCTCTTAACATTTAAACATAAAGTAATCACTTTGTTCTTCTGAAAAACCCATGGGTCAGCGTCCGGGACCGCGGTCTTCTCTGACCTACTTTATACATACATTTATAGTGTATGCGTGATTCAGCTATGTATGGTGTTTATCAGGAGTTAAATTGATTTTATTATAACAATATTTGATTTTTTATATATTTGATTTTAATTATATTTGATATTACTTATATTTGATTATACCTATACTTTATTCTACTCATGTTTGATTTACTAATATTTGACTGTATTTATGTTTGGCCTTAATTGTTTTATTTTTTAATATATGTGATTTCAATTATCTTTGATTTTAATTGTATTTGATTTTTTATTATATTTGAATTTAATTATATTTGATTTCTTAAAATTGTATATGAATAACAAAATGGATTTCAATTTTTTTATTGTTATTATGTTTGATTTTAATTATATCTTATTTCAATTCTAGTTGCTTTTAAGTTCTTTGCTTTTATATTTGGTTTTTATTTTAATTAAATTTTAATTATTTGATTTTTAATTATAGTCGATATTAATTGTGCTTGATTTTAATTTACTTCACTTTCATTATATTTGAATTTAATTCTTTTATATTATTATTATTTTCTTATATTTATTAACAGTTATTTTGGGTAGCCATTCATCACCCACCCGTCCCCCCTCAGGAAAGATCTTTCTGTTGAAATACCGAATGATGTATATGAGTAAAACGAAAAGTAGGTTTAGAATAACGCAATTATGTGGAAATGTTTGTCAGTAGTAATGCTTGAGTGATAAATCCGCACTCCTGCTAAGATACACTTCTGGTTAAATTTGCTATCATTTGCCAAGTGAATTGCATGTAAGTGTTGGGGTTTGCGGTCTTAGTACATGAAACCTCTTATCAACCAAATCCACGTATTTTGGGGGAGGGTGTTTAAAGCTTATTACAGTATAATCCCGTTAAACCAAGCTCGGTTAAACCAAACGATCGGTTAATCCAAACTTTTTTCGGCGGCCCGGCAAAATACTACCAAATATCATATACAAGCCGAAACAGGTTTGGATTAACCGATCGCTTGGGTTAACCAAGCTAGGTTTAATGGGGGTTGTACTGTATATACATCAAAAACAATAATCAAAGTGTCCACATACATTGCATATTACATTCATAATGCACCCACGTTTTTGCCAAAGTCAAGTTAAAGTCGAAGCCAAAGCTTGGTTAAACCAATGATGGTTGACAATCATGAACAAGCCATCAACACACCGAACATCCTACACAACTATCAATCTTTAAACACATTGAACATTATATAAGACAGACAAAATGTCTTGTCAACTATAAACTTAGCTTGTTTTATAAGAAAAAAAATGTAACCCACAATGATTCTTTGAGTTGCCCTGAGTATGCATCTTCTACTCAGTGCTGCTCCCCATTTTTGCATGAACCGCAGTGACTGGTGCTGTAAATTATGTAGCAGGAGCCACTCCCTTAATTCTACAGGATCGGTGATGTGACTAAGTAATAGTAGTAATACAGCACTGACCAAACTTAGATTATTTAGAATATCAATTCCAATAGAAACATGGCCAGAAGACCAGTGCTCCGGCACTGACAAATGTCATATTCAGATGAATAAATACTTTACCAAAAAACAAACAAAAAATGATCGGTTAATCCAAACAAATTTCTAGGGTCCCTTCAAGTTTGGTTTAACGGGGTTATACTGTATATGGAATGCCTGCGCATATGCATGAGTAAACAAAATATCAAAATGTGGCTTAAACTAATCACTTCTTAGCCCAAATGCATCGGACTTAAATGATTGCTTAAAGATGTGCACAACGGCGGCGCAGACCTTCAAAGATGGTCCTTATAAAAGAACAAATCCAAGAGCGCAGTAATGAGTGCATTCAGGCAACACCTGGTGCACGAGGAAGCCGGCTCCTTAGAACTGTCGTCTTGTGTTACTCCTCTCAACCTGTGCTCAACTATATAATATATTTCGGAGCGAATGGTAGAGAGGCTTGAGGCAGAGCTGGAAGAGCAGAATAGGCCAGGGGGAAGCACCAGGCGAGGCAGGAGACCTGACCAGTCGCTTGAGTAGTTGAGTGTCATTAGTTGTGTAGTGTCATTTTGGTGTCAAGTAGAAGACACTGTTTATAGGTAATCAGTTTACGGATAATTATACTCGAATAATTACTTATACAGCACATATACAATGTATATAATAAAATTACCGGGCGCGAATGACAGTGTTGGGCGTTCATAGTTAGGAAACTTGTGGTGGGGACGCCAGTGGTCACGTGGGAGGGGTACTCCGCCCCAAATGGATATAACAAATAGCAATATAACAGACAATAATAATAATAACTCCCTCCCGCGCCTTTATACTCTAATAATACCTACACATCACAGACACACACATACACACACATATATATATATATATATATATATATATAGTTTATATATAGATATAAATATAGTAAACTGCATCTATTTGTGTTTCATCCCTTGTCGCTGTGTCTGCGCATTAAATAATTACACAGACATGGCCCTGGGAGTTGTTTTTTTGTTGTTGTAAATATAGTTTATTCATTGAATAAAGTCTTTTGTCAGCGTGGTGGCACTGGTCTTCCTGCCATGTGACAATACAGTTATTTACAATATATGCAGCTAGCCCAACTATGCAAATGCTTTGCTTTTGTGAAAACTGCGGCGGATGTATATATATATATATATAAGATGTGAGCCTTCTATCTACAATGCATGTATGAATAGCATACAATAGCCAAAGCTATGCAAGTCAGTGTGGGGTGTTTCATCTGTAGACATTGAGTGTAATGCCGCTGGCTTGCTTCCTGTTTCCTCCAACCCTCTCACCCTCCCGCCATTCACACCTCGAACGCTCCCACCCTCCCACCCTCCCACCCTCCCACCCTCCCACCCTCCCACCCTCCCACCCTCCCACCTTTCCACCCTCCCACCCTCCCACCTTTTCACCCTCCCACCCTCCCACCCTCCCACCTGTCCACCCTCCCATCCTCCCACCCTCCCACCTTTCCACCCTCTCACCCTTCTGCCCTCCCGGCATTCACACCTCCCGCCTTCCCGCCTTCCCGCCCTCCCGCCCTCCCGCCCTCTCGCCCTCCCCATCTCCTGCCCCCCCCCCTCTACCCTCGCACCCTCCCACCCTCCATCTCTCCATCCCGCCCCCCTCTCTCCCGCCCTCCACGCCTCTTACCCATGTTCACCACCCTGCACGCCCTCCCCCCTGTCCAGGGGCCCTCCCGCCCCGCTCGTCACCCCCCCCCCCCCCCCCAAAACTGTTTTCCCCTTTCCCGCCTCTCCCCCTCTCCCCCTTCACACACCTCTCCTCTCGCCACCCCCCTGTCTTCTCCTCCTTCCCCGCCCCCCCCCCCCTACCCACTCGGCCCTTGGCCCCCATCTCATGTGTTACAGTTGATGTATCCCCCTTGCCTGAGCGCCTTCCTTTTCAGGCGGGTATAGACAGATGATGAGGGATGAACGGCTCACAAGCACCCCACACATCCCTACCCTCCCCCACACCCACACACACCCACACCGCCCCCATCCATGTCATCCCTTTTCATTCTCATACTCCGTCTGAGACCCGGATAATAATGAATATCTGCAATTGCAGATATCTGCATGACGGCGGTATTCAAAGCGCGGGAAATAATTGCTTTTTTCATTCATGGTATTCTATGGTTGGGTGGTTGTTGGAGTTTCACATCCTAGCAGCATCCAAGATCATATGATGGGAACCAACTTGTGACAGTGCGCACCCATGGCGATTTCCTAGTGCTGTCCCACTGGGAGACCAGGGCCGCGTTCAGGGTCCGTCTCAGAGGCGCCTCGGCGATGTCTCGGCGATGCTTTTTGGCTCATTTGCGTTCAGGGTGCGTCTCGGCGACGTCTCGGCGATGCCTCCCTTTTCAATCAGGAGACAAAAAGCGCCTCGAAAATGGCCGGCGTGTCCAGTGGTTTCATCCAATCACAGCACATCTTTTCCATTGCAAATGGCCGCCGCCTATGGGGGCGGCCATTTTCGAGACAACAAACTGCCTTTGCCGTTCAGACTAGCGTGACGTCAGGCCCGTCGCCGAGGCGCCTCCGAGACGGAGCCTGAACGCGGCCATGGCCGTGGACACCATGACCCAATTTCCCACTCAGTCACATTATCCTGATACTGAACTAACCAGTCCTTGCCCTAACCAAGTAATACCGATCCCCAGGCTAGGTAGTGACAAGTATCAATTTTGTAAATCATTCGTTTTGTCTCAACCGTGAATCAACCTCCCGACCTTCCACCCTGAAAGCATGGGCTCTACCAACTCGGCTACCGCGTCCAGTTTCAGATTCTGAGGATATTGTAGAAATATTCAAAGATATAGCTACTCCTATCATACTCATACCCCTCCACACACCTCCGCACACCCTTGGACCCTGTCCAACAAAGCTGTGCACAAACAAATTGGATTGCTGAATCGGAAACTGTTGATCCAGTAACGATGCCTCCCCCCCTCCAACCCACCCACCACCCACCCACCACCCACCCACACATGCTGGCTTTCTGTGTCGGTGTTTTCGGTCGGGCTTCTTTCTGCATTATCTGGTCGTTGTTGATGCTGGGTTTTTTTCCTTCCTCGCGCTGTCCTCAAGTAAGACTGGTCTTGTTACGTTCATATTAAGCAGATAACACTTTCTTTCGTTCGGTCGAGTTCCCTTTGGCTCCAGATGTGACAAGGTCATCTTTCAACTCGACAGGCCATTTAAACGCGAACCTTTGCACACATGCTCATATTCATTCATGGCCCTGTCACACTACGACTTAATGACGTCAGCGTAGGGAGAACGTGAAAAACGTTGAACTTCTCGGCATAGTATGCAAATTTTGGCACAAGTTGAACGTGGATGCAGCGTACTTGATGAGAGCGTAACATCGGTAAAGCATAGTGATAGCGTCATTCAACGAGAGAGGACAATGTAATTATGCTCACGGAACGTTATGAACGTTATTCCATCGCCAGAACTATGTTGCTTTATGTTACGTGACGTTACATACATCATGACACTGTGGCGAAATGCTGAATGTACGTTGGATGTATGTTCAGCGTACGTTCTCCTGATGTTCCCATTATGCCGCGTGGTCGTTTCCACCGGCTTTAATTTGGGTCAACGTAGTGGAACATAGTGGAACATAGTGCAACGTAGTGGAACGTAGTGAGCAGCGTTTGACTAACGTCCGTCTAACGTCATTGATGTTCACCGAATGTGTACAGAACATACGGCGAACATAAACCCTTACGTTGCAATTACGTCGAAAGTTTTGAACAGGTTCAAAACCTTGACGCGCACCGACGTAACACGACGTAACGTGACATAGCTCGAGATCAGTCTAATGTCATTCTGACGTCATCATAACATAACCCAACATACATCAATGTAATGACGAAACATGAGCACATCAGACTTACATTGGCTCGTTACATCGTAGTGTGACATGGGTATTACATCAACTCACGAATGCACTGCTGCAATATTCACTCACCGGCCACGACTAAACTGGGCGCGGTCCAGCCAAAGACTTATCAAATATATACTTGTCACTACCTGCGGGAGATCAGGAGTTCGGTTCCCGGTCGAGTCCAACCAATGACTTATAAAATTGATACTTGTCACTTCCTAGCCTGGCGGTCGGCATTAATAGGATAGGGCAAGGACTGGTTAGCTCAGTGTCAGGATAATGTGACTGAGTGGCATATCAGGTCATGGTGCCGGCAGCCTAATAATCCCAGTGCCGCAGCCCTATAAACTCGCCATGAGGGCGCACTGTCACCATCCGGATATGACCTTAGATGTTGCCAGGATGTAAAACTCCAACAACTAGCCAACCAGCCACGGCCAAAGCACGCTGCAATTTACCTGCCTTTCTACACTCCGATAAAATCATGATTTGTGTTGTTGTCAAATGCACGCGGTGGCCGAATCAATAAGAATGCTGGATTCTCATATGGAATGTCAAAGGTTGGAAACACAGCTGAGTCAAACCAATGAATTACAAAATCGATACTTGTCGCTACCTAGCCTGGCGCTCTGCTTTAATAGGATAGGGCAATGGCTAGTTTGTTCAATAGCCGGATAATATGATAGCAGGTCATGGCACCAGTGGCTTGGTTTCCCACTGGGGCAGCACTATTAAGTCACCATGAGTGAACACTGTCACAAATCAGTACCCATCATTATATATAACATTGGATGTTGCTAGAATGTAAAAGCCCAACAAACGACAACTGATATTTAAAAAGTCAAGACTTCTAAATAGATCAAATTTAGATATTAGTGTATTAGGAGTTTTCACTTACGAACGGTAAAACTTGTTGTCTTCGACACGGTAATTGCAATGATATAAAGCACTTAGCTTTGGTTGGTGTGCATTATACCATTATACACGCTTGTACTTCAAATATCTCCAAAGTTTGTCCATTTTCAGCACAGTTACTTTGACCAATTGAACTAAAATAGAGTGAGTTATAACCTATGTGATAAATACGATGCTCCTGTGGCACAGTGGTGGTGGTATGATGCACTTTGAAGGGAGTGTTCTGGGTTCGGATTCTAAATCAGTAAATTGGAGAATATGATGATCTGGGGTGCAGCCTTAGATACCACGCTACCATGCCCACCATGCCACTATATCACCATGCTACCATACCACGATACAACCATGCCCTCATACTACCATACCACCATACCACCATGCCATCCTGTAACCATGCCCACTATACCACCATACCACCATGCTACCATACCACCATACCACCATGCCACCATACCACCATGCCATCATGCTACCATACCATAATACCACCATGCCATCCTGTAGCCATGCCCACCATGCCACTATATTACCATACTACCATACCACCATGCCATCATGCTACCATACCATCATGCTACCATACCACCATACCTCCATACCACCATGCCATCATGCTACCATACCACCATACCACCATGCCATCCTGTAACCATGCCCACCATACCACTGTATTACCACGCTACCATGCCATCATGCTACCATACCATCATGCTACCATACCACCATACCACCATACCACCATACCACCATGCCATCCTGTAACCATGCCCACTATACCACCATTACCACACCACCATGCCATCATGCACCATACCCACCATGCTACCATACCACCATACCACCATACCACCATACCACCATGCCATCCTGTAACCATGCCCACTATACCACCATGCCACCATACCACCATGCCATCATGCTAACCATGCCCACCATACCACCATATCACCATGCTACCATACCACCATACCACCATACCACCATACCACCATACCACCATACCACCATACCACCATACCACCATACCACCATACCACCATACCACCATACCACCATACCATAAGGGGAGGATCTAGGCGCACTATATCCCATTGTGAATGGGTTATTACTGCTCAGTACATTCAAGATTGATAAATGTGTGCAACACTCAGACTGTGCTCGCGTTATTTTCATTTTGCGAAAATTGTCTGCGAATAATTATCAAAATCTGCTGTGTGTTCAATACATAGTTCTGACGATTTGTAAAAGCTCAAAAACCAGTATTTTCACATCGTATTTATCGCTGATTCCTTCCATCTATTCAGTACCTCTCACGAATACAAAGTTATAAAACCGTCGGATTAGATTACTTTCATTTTGAGGAAATTGCCATTGAGATATTAGTAAATCCGCTTACCTCTCACTGTCTCAGAATTTCTTGGGGATGACAGCTCTGAACGCTCCTTAGAATGTGTCTACGTTACTTTAATTTGGCGGAAATTACCAGTGAGGCATTAATAATCCATTTGTAGATCAGTAGATCCCCGAGTGTGTGTACATATTACTTTTATTTAGCAAAGATTGTCGGTGAGGTATTTATAACCCCCTTTCACCTGAGTAGTTCTCACAGTTTGTAGATCAGTAGACCCCGAGTGTGTGCTCACATTACTTATATTTAGCAGAGATTGTCGGTGAGGTATTTATAACCCCTTTTACCCTGACTAGTTCTCACTGTTTGTAGATCAGTAGACCCCGAGTGTGTGCTCACATTACTTATATTTAGCAAAGATTGTTGGTGAGGTATTTATAACCCCCTTTCACCTGACTAGTTCTCACAGTTTGTAGATCAGTAGACCCCGAGTGTGTGCTCACATTACTTATATTTAGCAGAGATTGTCGGTGACGTATTTATAACCCCCTTTACCCTGACTAGTTCTCACTGTTTGTAGATCAGTAGACCCCGAGTCTGTGCTCACATTACTTTTATTTAGCAAAGATTTTCAGTGAGGTATTTATAACCCCCTTTCACCTGACTAGTTCTCACAGTTTGTAGATCAGTAGATCCCCGAGTAAGTGCTCACAGTACTTTTATTTAGCAAAGATTGTCGGTGAGGTATTTATAACCCCCTTTCACCTGACTAGTTCTCACGGTTTGTAGATCAGTAGATCCCCGAGTCTGTGCTCACATTACTATTATTTAGCAAAGATTGTCAGTGAGGTATTTATAACCCCCTTTCACCTGACTAGTTCTCACAGTTTGTAGATCAGTAGATCCCCGAGTAAGTGCTCACAGTACTTTTATTTAGCAAAGATTGTCGGTGAGGTATTTATAACCCCCTTTCACCTGACTAGTTCTCACAGTTTGTAGATCAGTAGATCCCCAAGTCTGTGCTCACATTACTATTATTTAGCAAAGATTGTCAGTGAGGTATTTATAACCCCCTTTCACCTGACTAGTTCTCACTGTTTATAGATCAGTAGATCCCCAATTCTGTGCTCACATTAATTTTATTTAGCAAAGATTGTTGGCGAGGAAAACCCCCCACACCACAACAAACCCACCAAAACAACGAGGAGTTAGTACCGTCTGCCGACGACGCGTGGCTAAAGTCCGACAAATGGCCACTGGTCTCAGGCTTCGTGAGGAACTTAGAAAGGTGTCCTTGTTTTTGTCCGCTCCCGGTGAAGATGCGCCGATTGGCTGTCGACTAATTGTGTTGATCTCTGTTAAACTGCAGCTTCCGCCACCCTGCACGCGCATGCGTGGGGTGCACAAGTAAAGAGGAGGGGGTGTGTGAGGTAGGTGCGTGTGTGAGGGGTGGGGGGTGGGGGGGTCGGCATGGAACCACTGAAGAGCAAGTTTCTATCTGTTGCCACTGTTGTTAAAACTGCATAGTCCATAAAAGCATTAAAAGTGTAGTGGTCTGCACTGACCTCTCAGACAAGTAACCACATAGACAGGTAGGCGTGGGTAGTGTGGTGACATCAGGGAGCCTATGTGGGTGGGTGGGGGGAATGATCCACCAAGGTGCCTTCATTATAATATTAATTCACAGTTTTTACACTAATGGGAGATTTACAGCATGCACCCCCATAACAACACTAAGTGATCACCATCCCTAATGCTTTTTAGGGCACCTATAAAATATTAGACCACTTAATACCATTTTACCTTGACGTTACACATTAAACCTATCTGACTGGTTTTTTTTTTTATATTACTAGGATAGGGCCGGAACTGGTTAGTTCAGCTTCGAGAAAATATGCAGTGTGAATGGGATATTGGGTCATGGTGCCAGTGGCATGGTATCGGATAGGGGCAAGACTATAAAG